>JAXQQM020083692.1:0-204222 GCA_034641835.2 Pinus albicaulis
AAATAAAAACAAATTTTATAAAAATAAAATAAGAAAAAAAAATTACCCATTTTATTTAGTTATAGTATTGAGCCATGGTATTTTTGTTGAATCTAGTCTTAGTTGTAACTTAATGTAATAATGTAATGCAATGTAAATAAACATTTTAAGTTTGTGAAAATAAAAAAAATAAAAAAATAACAAAAAAAACAATCTTATAAAATAAAATAATAGTAAAAATAAAAACTACCCATGGTATTTAGTCACAGTAAATAAAATAAAAGTAAAAACTACTCATGGTATATAGTCATGCTATGGAGAAGACATGGTATTGACCTATGGTATTTGTCAAAGATAATCTATTTAAAAAATAATAATCTAAAAAATCAAAGGTATCCCAACCAATGACACAAGAGATCAAATGTATGCCTAGGGCCTCTCACCGTGGATTAAGATAATGACAACATGAAATAGATTAGAGTTATGTTATTTTTGGTTTTTATGTTTACTCCATGAGTATTTGCTAAGGTTATGTTATTTTTATGCATTAGGTAGTGATATTATTGTCGCTTCTAACTCTATCTTGTTACAGTCTTGCACGAAAACAAGGAATTGAGGATTTACGCCACCATATAATGAAGAGCATACCGATTTCAATATCTGCAAAACCTGTTGATAATAGGTAGCAACTTTTATTGATTCAAACAATAATAATTATATTTTAATTCTTACATTTCATATATTGATTACTTAGCAAGTAATGACAAAGAATGAGATCAAATAATTGGAGTAGAGATTACCCTTCTCAATATTCAAATATAGTTAAGTATATTACACTGTAAACATCAATAATAAATGATTGGAGTAGAACTTGACTAAAATTGAAGTAAAATTAAATTGTCTACGACACCTAGCAGACAAGAGAATTAAATGAAATGACACCTAATTAACAATGAGATTAGTATCTCAACATGCCCTCATAATCTCAACTGTTACAAGTGGAGGCACTAACAATGCCTAATTTCTCTCTTTGAAATTCAAATACATTCTTTCCCAATGGATTTGTGAAAATATCTGCAAGTTGATCTTTGGAACCACAAAAAAAAAGTGTTATGTCCCCGTCGTTGATAATTTCATGAATGAAATGAAAACATGTGTCAATTTGCTTGCTCTTTTTGTGAAAAAACATGATTTTTTGATAAATAAATTGTTAAAATATTATCACAGTAAATTAGATTCACCTCCTGCTGAATATTTGAAATATATTTCAATAATCTTCTCAACCGCACTCCTTGACAAGTTGTTGAATTTGATGCTACATATTCGGCCTCTACAGAAGATATTGAAACGATTGAGTGCTTATTGGATGCTCATGAAATCATACTAGTTCCGAGATGAAAAACATACCCTCAGGTACTTTTGTGATCATCTAAACTCACTGCATAATCATTGTTTGTATAACCTGAAAATGAACAATTTTCAGAATGTGTATAAAAAAAGCCATAGTCTATGGTCCCTGCAATATACCTTAACACCCTTTTTGCAACTTTCGAAGGAGTAATATTTGGTGACTGCATAAACCTGGAGACAAAATTTGCTGCAAACATAATACCAGGTCTAGTTGTAGTGAGATACAACAAACTACCAACTAGAATTTTATACAATGTAGAATCAACGGGTGGTGCTACATCTTCTTTATTGAGTTTGGTGCCTTCAACAATTGGGATATCAGTTGATTTTTCAATTAGTCGTTCTAAACTTTTAGATAATTTTAGTGGCATATTTTTGTTGACCAACAAAAATTCCATTAGAAGATTGGTGAATTTCAATGCATAAAAAATATTTCATGACTCCTAGATCTATCATATCAAACTTTGCTTACATTGTTGCTTTGAAGTCTTCTAATACCATATTTCCTTTGTAAAGAAGATAATCTACATAAAGGAATATAATAATAATTTTACCATCATGATATTTGGTATGCAAAGTGGGTTCATTGCTACTTCTGGAAAAACCACTTTTGATGAGATAAGTGTCGATGCCACTGTACCAAGCTCTTGGAGCTTGTTTCAAACCATATAAAGCTTTCTTCAATCTATATACTGTATACTCCTATCCTGGCACTTCAAAACCAAGAGGTTACTCTACATAAAATTTTTCCTATAATACACCATTTAGGAAGGAAGATTTTACATCTAGTTGATAGACTTTCCATTTGTGTTGTACTGTTGTGGAAAAAATGGTTCTAACAGTGTCTAACCTTGCTACTGGAGAAAAAGTTTCAACATAGTCAACACCAAACTATTGTGAGAATCCTTTGGCAACCAACCTTGCCATATGTTTCTCAATTTTTCCTTTTTCATTTAGCTTGGTCTTATATACCCATTTTACGCCAATTCTAGTTTTGTCTCTTAGGAGATTAGTTAATTCCCAAGTCTGGTTCTTCTCTATGGCAACAATTTCTTGGCTCATTGCATCAACCCAATGATTTTCTTTAACCACTTCTTTAAAATGGGTCAGTTGAGTTGAAATAAATGCAAACATATTATGTTGTTCAAATTCATGCTCCTGTTCATATATCTCTCTGATACTTCTTGTTTTATGTCCCTCTTCTGAAGATGTTTGATCACTAGCTGAATCATTGCTTGATGATGCACCATTTTCAGAATGATATGGTTGTTCCTAAACTTGCAATATTGGTTACTGTGGTGGATAAATAGACTGTTTTTAAGTTTCATCTATATGATCAATCCAAAATATATTTTCAAAAATTTTGACATCTCTACTTAAAATAAACTTTTTGGTAATAGGATTGTAAAGTCTGTAGATTTTTGACTGCTCACTATAGCCTACAAATATGCATCTTTCACTCCTATCATCAATATTTTTTCTTAGTTTCTCAGGAACATGTGAAAAATCTACTGATCCAAAAATTCTAACGTGTGATACATTTACCTTGTTACCATCCCGTGCTTCTTGAGGTATTGTATCTTGAATACTGGCTGTTGGCGATCTGTTGAGTACATACACTATTTTCAACACTGGTTCAACCCAATAGTTGTTTGACAACTTCTTCTCACGAAGCATACATCTCACCAAGTTCATGATCGATTGATTTTATCTTTCTGCTACTCCATTCTGATGTGGATTGTACCTTGTAGTGTTCTGCTTTATGATTCCTTTTTGTTGACAAAAAATTTTGAATTCATTGGAATTGTACTCTCCTCCTCTATGTGATCTTAGTACTTTCAAGAGTTTTTCAATCTATTTTTTTGCTTCTTCCTTGAAATATTTAAATGTAGAGAAAGTATCTAATTTACTTTTTTTAAAGTACACCCATATCTTCTTGCTAAATTCATCAATAAATGTCAGAAAGTAGAAAATACCACCAATGGACTCTATCTACATTGGGCCACATATATCTATCTGGACAAGTGCTAAAGGCTCTTTTGCCCTTGTAGATGATGTGGGAAAGCTATCTCTTTTATGCTTGGATAGGACACAAATTTCATAATTACAATATTTGTCACTCATAGTAGGAAGACCAATGACTATAAAATTCTTTTGAACGAGACTTAGACTCTTGATTGGGATGTGGAAATACCTAGAATGCCATATATGAGTATGATTTATTCTTGATATATTGTGGACTAAATATTGTCTAGTATTTTGGATTCTAAGAGTTGATGGAAACATCCTATTCATGGTCTTTTCAACATTTTCTATCAATATTTTATGGGGATATTTGTCATATACATAGCATGTGTTCTTTTGAAATAATACATCATAGCCATGTTCCATTGGTTTCCCTACACTAATGAAATTATTTTTCAGCTAAGGAACATAGTAAACGTCACGGATACATTTTTTTTTATCATATCTAGTAAAAATATGGACAATATCTTTTCCTTCAGCTTTAATACTTGTACAGTCTCCAAGTGTAATCTCTAATGTTATGGAAGCATCAAGAGAAGAAATAATATTCTTGTTTCCTCTCATTTGATTGTTGCATCCACTATCCAGCAACCAAAGGTCTTCTGTGTGTATATCTTCCAAAATATGGCAATAAAGAAACATGGTCTCTAAGTATTCTCATTCATTGTTGGAGAGATTGATAATGCCTCTTTATTGATCTATTTTTTTCTTTCTCTAGTCTTGTTCGTATTGGAAAAACTTCTTACAATAATAACATTTGACACTCAATATGTTCCATGGTCTGCCTCTCTGGGTTCAGTTTTGTGGAGGTCTCCACTTCTCTATTGCATGATGATGATTTGATCTGCCACTGCTTTGCCCTCTGCCTCGCTTTTTTCCGCCTCTATATCCTCTGCCTTTCCCTCTGCCAAATGATATTTGTGTTTTTAAAGCTTGTTCTGTGGAGGCTTATGTGAGATTGAGTCTTGTTTCATGTGCCAAAAGTGATCTAGTCAACTTTTCAACAGAGAAGGCTGCAAAATCTTTGGATTCCAAAATGGTTGTTACAATCATGTCATATTTCTTGGGTAGACTTCGAAGGATTTTTTCAAAAATTATCTGATCTATAATGGTTTCACCAGTGATTCTGATCTAATTGACTATTCCCTTGAATCTAGTCATGAACATATCCACATTATCTGTGTCAATGATTTTTAGGGTTTCAAATTGTGCTTACAATTTTTGAAATTTAATTGTCTTCATTGTA
This sequence comes from Pinus albicaulis, assembly GCA_034641835.2. NCBI lineage: Eukaryota > Viridiplantae > Streptophyta > Pinopsida > Pinales > Pinaceae > Pinus > Pinus albicaulis. Next base: position 4,661 of record JAXQQM020083692.1, read on the forward strand.
TCATTTCCTTGATATACAAATTTTAATTAAATATCGCAAGCTTCTTTTTTTGTTGACGCACCAATTATCTTGTCAAAGATAGAGTCATCAACTTAGTTTTGTATCCAACATTTGCCTCTCTTCTCCTTCGTTATGGGTTCAAGAGCAGCATTCCTCTGATTATTGGTCATGACGGCCCATGCTTCTTGTGTCGGCTCTACATAGGCGATCTAAAGTGTATCCCAACACTCTTGGACTTGGAGAAAAATATTCATTCTCAAACTCCAAAACTCATAATTTTTACCAATCAAATTTGGGGTCTATGGAAAATCACTATAAGAATCCACTATTTCTTCAAATTTTTCTCTCTACAATGAGCTCACACTGGTGTGGCTTCGTACCACTACCTCTATGCTAGTTGCGATGAAATAAAATCATCGTAAGTCTTTACCGAATCGACACAGGCATCTAGATGGAAAGTGCACTAATGGGTACTGATATTAGCCTCAAAGTAGCACTGATGGGCACAGATATTAGCCTCAAACCAACATTGATGGATGATCGACACGCTTTTTCCTTCAAAAAGAGCACTGGTAAAAAAAGCTTAAAAATAAAAATATTTCACTCAACTATCATCGGCTTCTCCTCTGCTAGTTATTTTTTCTTATTTTTCCTTTGTATATTTGCACCTCACCAGTATTCCTTTGGATCTCGTGTTCACCTCATGCTCACCTCGTGATCACCTTGCACTCACCTTGCTTTCACCTTGTTCTCACGTTGTTGCTCTCAAGGAGTCCTACACAAGCTAAGCTCTGATACCATGACAAAGAATGAGATCAAAAAATTGGAGCAGAGATTACCCTTCTCAATATTCAAAGATAGTTAAATATATTATTTTGTAAACATCAATAATAAATTACTTGAGTAGCACTCGACTAAAGCTGAAGTAAAATTGAACTATCTACGACACCTAGTAGACAATAGAATTAAACGAAATGACACCTAACTATTAGTACCTCAACAAGTAAATCATTGCTTAAGATATAACGAGAAATCCTATTTCTTAGTTCCTTACAATCCTATTTATAGAAGTAACAATCCAGTTTCAGAGTCATGTACAATCTTATTTCTTATTATATATTTGATAAATCTAATCTATCATTTATCATTTATCCCATGAATTCGATATTTTTAATATTTTCTTTTAATTTAGTAATGCATCTCTATTCTCTATTCATTCCATAAAACCATTTTTTTTGTAAATTTAGTAATGCATCTATTCTCTATTCATTCCATAAAACCATCCCTTTTTTGTAAATTTAGTAATGCAACTCTATTCTCTATTCATTGCATAAAACCAAAATGTAGGTTATGAAAATATAGAACTTCAGAAAATATACATATGCACATTTAATTTTTGTAATAAAGACCGGTGGTGAGAATAAAGAAGAAAAATGAAGCGGGTCAGACCATTTGACCAGGTCCTAGACTGGGTCCTACATGTCGAAAAGGGGAAAATGCCCCTTTAACTCGATGGCTAACTATTACGGTTGTGCCAAGAAGACTACATTGTATAAGAGGGAAATAATACCATGTGACGATAGTCTAGGGAGACGAGACAGTTTCTACTATAGTAGGAAGTTACTATAGCAAAGATTTTCTGGTCTGATTAGAATCTAATGAAATACCTACTATAACAGAGATTATCTCACTACCAAGACTATCCTCAGATGTGAGTGTTGCTCTGTTTTTACAATTTAGTCTTCTTACTCATCGTTAAAGTGTTTCATACAGGCATGAAAGGTTTCATGTGACATCAACTCCAACTTAACCGTTTCCAAAAGCTCAGGTACAAATATCAGTTTCTATATAATGTTTTTTTTTCAAAATAATTTTCTGATAAATCATATTTCAATTTTTTCAATTTTTCTAGTAAACACTTTGAAACAATCAATATGATCCATATTATTGTCATTCATCAAGAGGTGCCAATTAGTCCAATCCATGATGAACCCAACCCTTTCCCACAACAAACAATATCCACTGTCGGTGAACATGTTTCTCCAAAATATCGGCCAATCCCCGCCTGGAAATAATTATTTTCCACAAAAGCCAACGGATTCCATCACTGCAAATCAAAATGTCCCCCAAAACAAACCATCTCCAATTCGGTTGAACGTTTCTTTCCAAAATAACAATCAATCTCTCCCATTGAAGAACCTGTTGAATCACAGACCATTGTTGAAACCCATTTTCCCCCAAATATGCCAGTTGATACAGTCGAAGTTGAACCCGATTCTTCCCCACCCTCCCTAATCTCCTCTTCCAGTGAGATTCTCTCCCAAAAATAACAGTTATCCCTTCCTATGAAGAACCTATCAAATCATAGACCACTACTACAAAAATGTCAAGGCGGAAGCTGTCCAGGCACTGATTTTGTTATGTCGGCTATTAGGGTTTAATTAGTTTTCATTATTTAATGCTTAGGGCACGAGTAATATAAGCTCTCGTGGCACTGAATTTGTTTATATTTTTACTGGTTTTAACCAATTCCATGTGAATTTATGCTAATCATAATGGATATATTGCGGGCTCTTCATGGACCTCTTGCATATGCAAGAAAATTTATACACGTAAATAAAAATCAAGCCACTACCTCATTGATTTGCAACTCTACGATGAATTAAGTGCCCCATCAATCCTCCCACATTGGCCTCATGATGGATAATGAGCACTTATCACATAAATTCAACACCATTTTAATTACACATAAGGCACGACTCATCAAATTGAATATACTGGCCTTCTGCACCATTGACTTTTGCTCAAATCAATTGTAGGAATCGTGTACCCTTTTTTTGACTTAGGGTGAAGCCACACAAGCCTTCCACACCATTGAATTTTTCCTTTGCTTCTTTCCAGTAAAAATTCAATAATGTATAAACCAATGTTTTGGCCAAACTTTGATCTCACCTTTGTATTGATCTAATTACTAGGTGATGGAATTCGCACTATAATTGTTCAAAAGTCAACAAGAAACGTGTGTCTAATTTAATTTTCCATTAATTAAATTGGACAATAAAATGTAATCTTATGTCATAATCACTTTTAATAGTTAAATAATTGTGATAAACTTATTTAGCTCATGAATTTCGAGTTTAGGGTGGTTGGTGAGGCATGCAGAGTGATTCTATTAGTTATGGAGTTAGAGTTAGTGCATTAGTTTAATGCATGATAATTCAGTTAATTCAATTAATTGAGTTAAAGTCACTTGAACTAGTGGTAAATGTTTGTTACACTAGTGAGAGGTGAAGTGAATTAAATTGGATTTAAATCACATGCAGTGATATGTCATGGAACTGATGATTTACTATTAATAAATGCATTCATGTCAGTTCCAGTGGAGACCCAATTGAGACAAAGGTTAAAGGGATGTTAAATATCAGTTGTATCATTAGTAGATTTCTTGCATGCATTAAGACAACCGTATGATTTTCCATGAACATTATCCAGTTTTGGAAGGTTAAATTTCCAAAACAATAGGGATTGCATTACACATGAATTGTGCACACAAGGCACACTAAGCAGAGACTAAAAATTAGCTAAGTGTTTGTCGATTTTGTCTGGATCAATGTGAGATAGTTGTGATAGTGCAGGAGACTCTTGTGAGAAGAGTGCATTCTAATTTTTTCATGATTCCTTGGTGAATATAAAATAGAATATAGAGGGGTTTTGAGCAGCAGGATTTCCCTGGGAAAATATATGTGTTGTGGTTTGATTTTCTTTTTTCTTTACTTATTTTGATTAGCGATTGTGTTTATTTTCCACAATTAATTTGTAGAAGCATTTAGTATATTGCCTTAGAATATCACATGATTGGATTAAATCCATTGATATACATATTGTCTGTATAATTTCTACATGGTATTAGAGCACAGGAAATCACTATAGTGGAGAGGAAATTGAGTTTCTAACTGAATAGCATTATAATTCGCAAAAGTATTCTTTGCTGTGATGGTAGATCAAGATGGCTTTAAATCGCTTGAGATTAGAGTATGCACTCGAAGGAAGCTCTAATTATATTTCTTGGAAAGATGGGATGGAAGAAGTTCTGGAGGACAACAGGTCGAAAAAATTCATTGATAATAATATTCCTAAACCCGCAATAACAGATGTCGCTCTTCTTGATGCTAGACAAAGGAAGGTTGCAAAGGTGAGGAGAATCTTATTGGAGGGAGCAGGAGACCACATTGTCTCAAGTCTCCATGGATAAACGAATCCATATGAAATATAGAAGGCTTTTACATATATGTTTCAGAGTAGAAGTGATCATAGAAAATTGGCATTGAAGGACAAGGTCATGAAAATCAAAATGGAGAAAAGCGACACTATTCCGAAATATTTAACCAAGTTTGTCCAATGTTGAAATGATCTTTAGAGTGTAGGAATTTCTGTAGTGGATTATGAATCGGTGAGCATATCTCTTCTAGGCCTTTCGAAAAGTTGGCATAGTTATCAGGACTCTGTGAATGGGAGGGAGAAGATGCGAGATTGGGAACGACTTTTCTTGGATTTGGTGCAAGAAGAATTTAGGCAAAATTACCAGGGATGGATTTGCATTTAAGACAGATGATGAAGAAAATTGTGCCTTGGCTGGTAAGGAAAATAAGGGGAAGGAAAAAAAATCCTATTCCAAATGTAAGTCTGGAAAATAAGGAAAGAAGCGTGACATGTCCAGAGTGAAGTGTTTTCACTATCATGAGCATGGAAATTATGCCACTAATTGTCCACAAAAGAAGAAGAACAATAAGGCTTCAGGATGTATAGTTGGTGAGGCTTTAGGATTACAATATGAGTTGAACTTCTCAATCATCGCATGCATGGTGTCAAGTGCGATGGTATTAGTGTGGTACTTGGATAGTGGTGCATATTTCCACATGAAGGGGACAAAGAAATTTTCAGTAGCTTGGAGGAGAAGTACCTCCGGATGCATATCTAAATGGGTGATGACGAAAGGTATAGCACTACCGGGATTGGTACAGTTACCTTCCAGATACTGCCACGTAAACCCTTCTTATTAAAATATGTAATGCATGTACCAGGTTTGAAGAAAAATAGTTTCATTTGCAATGTTGGAGGATAGAGGTTATGATGTGGTTTTCAGTGAAGGGAAAGCTTTCCTTCAACAAAAAGCCACAGCAAAAGCCAAGAATATTGGGATGTATGTGAAGAATCTCTACAAACTTGATGTAGATGGCTGCAGAGAATTGATGGGTAAGGTAGACAAAGTGGTGAGCCGGAATGATGGTGAGTTATGGCACAGGAGATTGGGCCATCTACAACATGGAGCCTTGAAGGTCATCTATCAGATTTCTACGAGACTTCCCAACGGTACTCTTGTGCGGATAGACACATGCAAGGTATGTACCATGGGGAAGTATGCAAAGGCCACTTTTCACAAGAAGGAGAACCGAGCAGCAGAAATCCCTAAGAGCGTTCACTCAGACGTGTGTGGACCATTCTCTATAGCTTCAACACCAAAGCATAGGTATTATGTCATAATTTTTGATTATTTTTCTAGAAAGTGTTGGATCTACTTCATGTAGAAGAAATATTAGATGTTCTCAAAATGTTGTGAGTTCAAAACATTGGTGGATAAAGATATGGGGAAGCATGTGAAGGCTCTTAGGAGTGACAATGGTAGTGAGTACATCTCCAATGAATTCAAGAACTTATATAGCAAAGAAGGAATTTGGTGAGGGTTTATCACGCCTCATAAGTCACGAAAGAGTGGGGTCACTGAAAGAAATAATAGAAAAATTATAGGTGTGACATGAGTGATGTTGCATGATCAGGTCCTATCGTTGCATCTGTGGGAAGAGGCATGCAACACAATGGTATTTGTGAAAAATCATAGTCGTCATCATATACTTGGCATGAGTACACCATAGGGGGATTTTTCTGGTAAGAGACCTGATGATTCATATTTTAAAAAAATTCACTCATCTTTCTATTGCTATGTGACCAAATATTCAAAGAAGAAGATAAAACCAATAGCTGAGATTGGGATACTTTTGGGGTGCATTGATACTCCCCACAACTATCTGGTGTATTTTCCAAACTGCAGGATGATTGTTGTGAGACGAGATATAAATTTTTATGAGGATAAAGCCATGCGATTTTGCCTTAAGAGGGAGCTTGATTTGCATGCAAAGGAGGAACTATTGGTTCCAAAGAATGAAACTCAAGATGTGAATCAACAACATGCGAAGGATAATGGAGTGGTAGCAAACACTCATGCAAAGCCATCCACCAAAAATGGTAGAAGGTGCACCACGGAAGCTAATAGATTGAGACTTGATGCAACAAAACATGTAGGAGCACCTACTTCACTACGAAGATAGATACAGTCTCCAGACAAGTTTACTAGATACATGGCTCTCATGAGAAAGTGTATTGTGATAGAACCATCCTCCTTTAAGGAAGTAGTGTAGAAACCAATTTGGGTTGATGCCATGGTTCAGGAGTATGACTCCATCGTCAAGAACAGTGCAGGGGACGTTGTCCCAAGATGAGTCGGGAAATCAGTGGTTGGATATAGATGGATCTATAAGGTCAAGCAACTGGCAGAGGGGAGTGTGGAGAAGTACAAGGCTATATTTTTAGCCCGAGGATTCTCACAGGTTGAGGGGATTGACTGTGAGGAGACTTTCACACCGGTTGTGAGGTACTCATCGATTAGATCTATCCTTGCACTCTCAGCACAAATGGGGTGGCAGATACATCATATGGATGTCAATATTGTATTTATCAATGAATTTGTTGAGGAATAAGTGTACATAGAGTAGCCATAAGGTTTTGAGACCTTTAACAATGAGTCGCATGTGTGCAGACTCAAGAGAGGGTTGTATGGGTTGAAGCAAGCACCTCGTTCTTGGTACACCAAGATTGACAGCTATTTCACATGGTTTGGCTTCACAAAGAGTGAAGCGGATGCGAACCTGTACCAGATTGTGGTTGATGATAAGCTCTTGATTATCACACTTTATGTTTATGATATAATTTTGACAGGTGATGAGCAGCTCATAACTTATTGCAAAGAGGATCTTGCAAGAGAATTTGAGATGAAGGACATGGGACTCCTTCACTATTTCCTTGGTTTGGAAAAATGGCAGCAGGGTGGTGAGATATTTGTTTCTCAAGGAAATTATGCCAAAGAAATTTGGCGTAAGTTTCACATGGAGAGTTGTAAACCCATGGATACTCCTCTTACAGGAAACTGGAGGAAGGAGGATTCTACTTTAGGTGAGGTAGTGGAAGCCACTATTTACACGAAGCTTGTGGGTTCATTGATGTACTTGGGGAACACCAGACCAGACATTGGATAGGCAGTTAACTAGCTGATTCAAGCTATGTTTAAGCCGACCAAGCTCTTTCAGGAGGTGGGGAAGCATTCATTGATATATCTCAGGGGCACTATAAAGTATCGATTATGATATAGATGGACAGAGGGAGTAAATATTCAAGGCTTCACCAATGCAGATTGGGCAGATAGTCCATCAAAAAAAAAAGAGCACGTCGAGAGGGATCTTCTGCATAGGATCGATAGTAGTTTCTTGGTACAACAAGAGCAAAGATCTCTGGAAATCAATTTAGCTAAGGCAGAGTACATGGCAGCAAGTGAGGCTACATGTGAGGCTATCTGGATGAGGAAAATTTTTGTTGGTTTTTTTGGTTCTCAAATGGATCCGATGGTGATACATTGTGATAACTAGAGTTTCATTAAACTATCAGTTAGTCCAATATTCCATGATAGGTCCAAGAATATAGACATATGATACAACCATCTCATAGATTGTGTTCATAGGCACATTATGTTACTTCAGTACATTCCCATGGAAGATCAAGATGTAGATATTCTGACGAACACGCTCGCCAGGAGAAAATTCAAATACCGTAGAGGCAGGATCGGGGTAGATGATGCTCCCTTTATTGTTAAGAGGGAGTGTTGAAAATTCAACAATAAATGTGTGTCTAATTTAATTTTCCCATAATTAAATTGGACGATAAAATGTAATCTTATCTCATAATCATTTGTAATAGTTAACTGAGTGTGATAAACTCGTTAAGCTCATGAATTTTTAGTTCAGGGTGGTTGGTGAGGCATCAAAAGTGATTCTATTATTTATGGATTTTGAGTTTTAGTTAGTGCATTATTTTAATGCATGAGAAATCAGTTAACTCAATCAATTGAGTTGAAGTCAGTTGAACTAGTTGTAACTATTTGTTTCACTAGTGAGAGGTCAAGTGAATTATATCAGATTTAATTCATATGCAGTGATCTATCATGCAACTAATGATTTAATATTAATATTTGCATGCATGTCAGTTCCAACGAAGACTCAGTTGAGACAAAGGTTAAGGGGATGTTAACTACTAGTTGTATCATTAGTAGGCTACATGCATGCAGTAAGAAAATCATATGATTTCCCATGAGAATTGCGCATTTTTTGAGGGTTGGATTTCCTAAAGAATAGGGATTGCATTTGACATGAATTTCACAAGCAAGGCATGCTAATAAAAGGTTGAAAATTGGCTAAGTGTTGGTCAATTTTGTTTGGATCAGTGTGAGACAATTGTGAGAGTGTAAGAGACTCTTGTGAGAAGAGTGCATTGTAATTGTTTCATGATTCCTTTGTGAATATACAATAGAATGTAGAGGGGTTTTGAGCATAAAGCTTTCCTCAGGAAAATATTTGTGTTGTGATTTTATTTTCTTCTTTCTTTACTTGTTATTGGTGATCGTGTTTATTTTCCACAATTTATTTGTAGAAGGATTTAGTATATTTTCTCAGCATATCACATGATCAGACTCAATCCATTGTTTTACATATTGTTTGTATAATTTCTACAAAAAAACTTAGTCAAGCACATTTTGCACTCAGAGGAGACCATATAATCAACTTTGCATATCAGGAGCATATTAGCTAAGTACACAAGTTGGCCTCCAAGCAATTTATATCCATGAAAATTCTATATATTATTGAAAATTCATTAATAGTGCTAATAAATTTATTTATCACATAGAATAATGTTCATCTTTTCAATGTTTCAAGTATAAAAGTTAGAAATTTATCTTATTATCTTAAAATTACTAGAAATTAAGAGTGGGACTTTAACTCTCAACCCAATCATAAGCCAACTGCACTGCAATATTTCTTGTAGTCAACCACCCTCGAGTTAGATTCAGAGTGTAAGGAGGTGATTTGCTTAAGATTTCTAAGAAAGTCACACATTGCAAGAGTACATTTCTCAGGTTATCTCTCAACAACTACTAGTTTTCACACCTCACAGACTCTCAAGTGATAGCACAATAACATGAAGGGTTCAAGTATGCAACAAAGAGTCCTAGTTTATTCCTCGAGAAGGATCATAAGAATAAGTAGAGGTTTATCAGCTAGGTTAGATACTTTAGGAGTGAAGAGGCCATTGTCTAGGTGGTTTAACATCCCCAAGTAATGAATTTGGTGGTTTATTAACTCCTTTGAGAAAGAATCTCGGTGTCTCATCCTAAAAATATTTTATCAACCCCTAAATTTCCTAGTGGTTTATTAGCCTTGAGGAAATCCACTACTCAGGTAGCTTATCAGCCCCGAGGAAAGCCACCACACATGTAGTTTATCATTGAGCAAGCTCTTTATTTGGTGTGGAGCTTGATTATCTTGTTTATTTTGTATCACAGCATTGGAACCATGTACCTTAATGGGGTGGCAACGCCACCTGTAATTAAACGATGCCTCAGGGGTCAAGGGGGGTGGTTGCGACTTTATGGAGTCCCCCCCCCCCCTGTGGCGTGGGGTTTCAGGGGCAGTGCCCCCAAAGTTAAAAATAGATGTAAAATTTCCTTGTAGAAGTATAGTAATTTCTAGTCAATCTCGGCCATTCATTAGGCAGATGATATGACGGTAGAAGTTATGTTTAGCTTAGGGGTTTTTTTTCCCTAGAAGAAAACCCCTCGTTTTGTATGAGAGTACTATATTGTGGCTGTGTATTGTAAGTGTATTGTCAGAGCGAGAAACAGATAGGGAGACTATGAGAGAGAACATAGGATATTACAGTGGAATTTTTGTAGGTTGTGTCTCTTCATTTTGCTGGATAATAGAAAGGAAGGACTAGCTATTCAGGGTGGACGTAGCCCAAACTAGGTGAACGACGTATATTTGTGTCTCTTTGTTTTATGTGTTTTGTGTGCATGTATTTTCTGCATATTTTATGTGTTGTATTCCTCTATAATATATAATTTTCTAACATTGGTATCAAAGCCGAAGGTCTATTTGGCTGAGAAAATCATAGGAAAGAAGGGTTCCTAGTTCGAGTGGGAGCAATGGCAGAAGATGGTAAATTTAGGATCGAGAAATTTAATGGCCAAAAATTCCCACTGTGGAAGATGTATATGGAAGATTATCTATATCATAAATATTTATACCTACCATTGAGTGGAAAAAAAAAGAAGCTCACGACTATGACACATGCAGAATGGAAGACTCTCGATAGAAAGGCACTCAGAACAATACAGCTATGCCTTGTGGTGTCAGTAGCCTTCAATATTTCAAAGGAAACAATAAGAGAGGGTTTGATTAGGGCATTGGTGAAACTATATGAAAAAACCTCGACCTCAAACAAGGTATTTCTTATGAAATGTTTATTTAATATGAAGATTTCAGAAGGTGGATCTATTGCAGACCATTTAAATGATTTTAATACAATTACCAGTCAGTTAAGTTCTATAGGGGTAAATTTTGATAATGAAGTTAGGGCTCTATTATTTCTGTGCTCATTGAAAAAAAGTTGGAATTAGTTATGGCCATTAGTAACTCTATCTCTGGATATAGTACTTTAAAGTTTGATGATGTTGTTGGTGCTATCCTTGGCGAGGAAATGTGACGGAAAATCTTTGGTGAGACATCAGGTAAATATTTGAGTGCAGAATCTCGGGGAAAAAAAATGGAAAGAGGAAATAGCTCGAGATATCACAGTATATCAAGGAAAGGCAGATCTAAGTCTAGATCGGGAATAGTGTGCTGGAAATGCAGAAAGAAAGAACACTTGAAGAAATACTGTAGATATCGGAATGGAAAAGAAGGAGACACACAACATGAAAACAATCATGAAGAAAATGTGATAGGTAATGTGTTACAAGATGCTTTGATTCTTTCTTTTGAAAATGTTATTGATTCCTAGGTGGTAGATTCAGGGGCATCATTCCATGCCACACCTTATAAGAAATATTTTCATGACTATGTTCAAGTATATTTTGGACAAGTCTGTTTGGGTGATGATAAACCCTATAAAATTGTTGGAATGTGTAAGGTCCTTGTAAAATAGCAGAATGAAAACTAATGGCTATTAAAGGCGGTAAGGCATGTTCGAGATCTGAAGAAAAATCTGATTTCAACAGGGCAGTTAAGTGGTGAAATTTGTGTGACAAATTTCACAAATAAAATTTGGAAGGTCACCAGAGGAGCCCTCGTAATAGAAAAAGGAAAAAAGGTTGGTACATTGTATTTTGCAATTGTATTTCTAACTCTGTTAATGCTTTAACTTACAAAGGAGCAGATGCAGCATTATGGAATCATAGGCTCAGACACATGAATTAGAAGGGGATGAATATTCTTCACTCAAGAAATTTGTTGCCGAATTTGAAGAATATTGATTTGGATTTCTATGAGAATTGAATTTATGGAAAATAGAAGAGAGTTATATTTCTCAGAGATGCAAAAGAAAAGAAGAGCAAAAAATTAGAGCTTGTGCATACAGATGTATGGGGACCTGCTCAGGTATCATCTCTCGGTGGGTCTCATTATTATGTTACTTTTATTGATGATGTAACTATAAAAACTTAGATTTATCATATTCATAATAAATCTAATGTATTTAATACTTTCAAGAAATGGAAAGATTTGGTTGAGATTGAGATAGGAAAGAAGTTGAAGTGTCTCAGATCACACAATGGAGGTGAATATTGCAGAAAATATTTTGATAGGTACCACTCAGAGCATGTAATTTGTAGAGAGAAGACAGTTCCAAGAACACCACAAGAAAATGGTGTGTCAAAAGGAATGAACAGAACAATCATGGAGTGTGCAAGGTGCATGAGATTGCGTGTAGGATTTCCTTTACAATTTTGGGAAGATGTTGTAGATATTGTTGTTTATCTAATAAACAGAGGGCCTTCAAGTTCCTTGGAGGGTGGTATTCCAAAGGAGGCATGGACAGGTAAAAAGGTAAAATACTCTTTTTTAAATCCTTTTGGCTATGAGGCCTTTGTCCATATTAATAAAGAGAATAGAACAAATCAAAATCAAAGAAATGTAGCTTTATTGGATATGGTGTTAATTATTTTGGTTATCGCTTATATGATTATGAAAATCACAAAATCATTAGGAGCAGAGATGTAATATTCAATGAAAAGGTCTTTTATAAGAATCAATTGCAAGAAAAGAAACAGGAAAAAGAAAACAAAGAATACACAGTTCCTAATGAGATCACAACAAAAGTAAAGGTGCCTAAAAATAATAATAATCAACAGCCACAACAACAACAACATGCACCTCAAATATTTGAAAGTGGTGTCAGAAGATCTACCAGGATAAGTAGACCCCCTTAAAAATACTCTCCTTCATTATACTATTTATTGCTCGCTGATTCTGCTGAACCTGAATGTTATGAAGAAGCAATGTAGGTTTAAACCATGAAGAAGTGGGAGCTAGCCATGAAAGAAGAGATGGAATCCTTAATCCATAACCAAACTTGGGACTTAGTCAGGTTGCCTATAGGTAAAACTACATTGTAGAATATATGGGTTTATAGGTTGAAGGAAGAATATGGAGGAAAAAAAAGGTACAAAGCTAAACTTGTGGCGAAGGGGTTTGCACAAAAGAAAGGTATTGATTTTGATGAAATGTTTTCTCCTTTTGTTAAGATGACTTCAATAAGAACTATTTTTAGTCTTGTAGTAGCGGAAGATTTACATCTTGAACAGTTAGATGTAAAGACAACATTTCTCCATGGATAGTTGGAGGAAGAGATCTATATGTAGCAACCAGAAGGATATGAGGTCAAAGAGAAAGAAAAATTAGTGTGTAGGTTAAATAAGAGCTTGTATGGCTTAAAAGAGGCTCCAAGGCAATCGTATCTAAAATTTGACATGTTTATGTCTAAATAAGGTTATACTAGATGTCACTCTAATCATTGTTTTTATCTGAAAAAGAAAAATGATGGCAGCCATATTATATTGTTATTGTATGTAGATAACATGCTTGTTGCAGGGTCTAACATGCATGAAATAAAATTGGAAAATTCATTTGCAATGAAGGATTTGGGAGCTACAAAACAAATCCTTGGTATGAGAATAACTAGAGACAGAAAAAACCACAAATTAACATTGTCCCAGAATGACAGAATGAATACATACAGAAGGTGTTGAAAAGATTTAATATGCATAATGTGAAACCAGTTAGTACACCTTTTTCTAGCCAGTTTAAACTTAGTAAGGAGATGTGCCCCAAGACCTAAGATGAAATGGATTATATGTCTAAAGTTCCATATGCATCAACAGTTGGAAGCTTAATGTATGCAACGGTCTACACAAGGCCTCGTATTGCACGTGTAGTGGGAGTTTTAAGTAGGTACATGAACAATACAAGAAAAGAACATTGGATGGAAGTGAAATCGATTCTCAGATATTTGAGAGGTACCACAAATCAGGCATTGTGCTTTGGTGGTTCAAAAATTTCTCTACAAGGATATGTTGATGCAGATATGGCAGGTGACAGAGATAATAGGAGGAGCATTACAGGGTATGTATTTATTATAGGTGGAACAACTGTCAGTTGCGTTTCAAAAATCCAAAGTGTTGTTACACTTTCAACAACAGAAGAAACATATGTTGCTCCTACAGAGGTTAGTAAAGAAATGATTTGGTTACAAAGGTTTATGGATGAATTAGGTAAGAAGCATGATATGGGCACATTATATAGTGATAGCCAAAGTGCCATTCATCTTGCAAAGAACTCAACATTTCATTCCAGGACTAAATACATAGAACTCAAGTACCATTTCATATGGTCAGTGTTGGAAGATGGACAGTTGAAGCTGGAAAAGATACACACTAGCCAGAATCCTGCAGATATGCTAACAAAAGTTGTGACCCAGGATAAATTGATAATATGCTCAGTTTCAATTGGTCTTCAAGTATGGTGATGAAGATGAGAAACAACCAGGTCCAAAGAGGAGTCATTGTCTAGAAAATGAAGCAGTGGTGGAGTTGATAAAATCAGTCTCCAAGAGGGAGATTGTTGGGTGTGGAGCCTGATTATCTTGTTTATTTTGTATCACAGCGTTGGACCCTTGTACCTTAATGGGGCAGCAATGCTGCCCATAATTAAACGATGCCTCGGGGGTCCAAGGGGGGGCAGTTGCGACTTTATGGAGACACCCTCCCCCACCCTAGCTGGGGATTTCGGGGGAAGCGCCCTTGAAGCTAAAAACAGATGTAAAATTGCCTTGTAAAATTATAGTAATTTCTATTCAATTTGGGTTGTTCATTAGGCGGATGATCTAACGGTAGAAGTTATGTTTAGCTTAGGGTTTTTTTCCCTAGAAGGAAACCCCTCGTTTTGTATGAGGGTATTGTATTGCGGTTGTGTATTATATGTGTATTCTCAGAGCGAGAAACAGATAGGGAGACTGTTAGAGAGAACATAGGATATTACAGTGGATTTGCTATAGGTTGTGTCTCTTCATTTTGCTGGATAATAGAAAGGAAGGATTAGCTGTTCGGGGTGGATGTAGCCCAAATTGGGTGAACCACGTATATATGTGTCTCTGGTTTTATGTGTTTTGTGTGCTTGTGTTTTCCACATCTTTTATGTGTTTCATTTCTCTGTAATATATAATTTTCTAACACTCTTATGTGTTTATTGACTTCGTAAGCAGATGCATATCACAAATCCACCACTCTCTGACACGAAAGAAAAAACAAATGTCATATACCGAGGTATGAGTAAAATAACACATAGGCACAATGTAGGCCTTAGTAAAAACATAGGGAATCCATGGTATGAGCACAAAACACATATTATGAGAGAAATTGAGCCTTCTAGGAATATTACAACAACTTCAAGACTCCACTCTAGGTTCCGTGATACTTGGTCCCGCAGAATGAAAATGTGATACCACTATTTTTGGATTAGAATATGGTGGTTATTGCTTGAACTTAATTTTTGTGGAGGCCAAGACTCGAATTATTTGAAATTTATTTAAATTTTATATGATGAATAAATGATTTCTCTTT
Source organism: Pinus albicaulis (assembly GCA_034641835.2). Classification (NCBI taxonomy): domain Eukaryota; kingdom Viridiplantae; phylum Streptophyta; class Pinopsida; order Pinales; family Pinaceae; genus Pinus; species Pinus albicaulis. The sequence continues at coordinate 19,995 of JAXQQM020083692.1, forward strand.
TTGGAAATAAATAAGAGAGAGAACAATATTAATAGAGACTTTTTGCTACCATATAAAGGTTGTCAAGTGGTCAAGTCTACATAGTGGACCTTCCAAAATATTTTCCTAAAAAAACCTAGGAGAAAACATTCAGTCCATGAATTGCACAATGGGACAAAAGATGTTAAGAACTTAGCTAGAGATAAATTCAAGGTTGGGTGGAAATAAAAGGAAAGTAGGATGGGAAATAAATGTGTACTTTAAATGAAAAAGGAAATATTTCTACTAATTTAAAAAAAAGACCTAGGTAAATAAGGGGTGGAGACCCTAAAAGTAGGATGTTTCTAAAGAAAAGTTAAATGAGAAGTAGATACTCAGAAATATAGACAAGGATCTTATTTTTAGAGAAAATAAGTCTGAGCTCGTGGGAAGTTTTCCAACTAGTTGCTTGGGAGGAGCATGTTGTCTCCCAGAATTTTTCCCAAAAAATTGGTTATGGTCAAATGATTGTGATTTTTCTCTATTTTTTAGTTATACTTATTGTTTTTAACTAATATTATATTATGAGTTTAGTTATAATTTGTTTATTTATACATATATGGTAAATGACATGATTAGTTTGAGCATATCCGTACATGTACAATAACATTATATATATGTTCTAAAGTAATGAAGTGGAATATTGAAATTCAGTCTGATTTATTCAATTAAAGTGACACACACACACACACACACACACACATATATATATATATATATATGTGAAGGTCAAAATCATAAAGTGTCGCCCTAATTGGTAAGGAATTTGGATCTAGTTTTCATGGAAAGAATTAATACAAACTATATCATAGAATTTTATCATTGTGCAAAAAGAAAAGAGGTAAAGAAAAAATTAAAGTTACATGCAAGAAATTTGAAAATAAATTCGAAATATTCAATTAAATTTTATCATAATATAAGCTACAGTTAATCTCTCTAGAATTGAACATGGACAAGAATACTGGTAAATAAACATGGAATAAAAGTATTTTTGGAAGCTATTAAAATACTTCAATTATGTTTCCGAGTTTGGTTAAGATCTAGTATTTAATTTTAGAAAAATATCCAAAATATTTATATTAGCAGAAACTCTCTCAGTTTTTCTATAATCCAGCAATAGCTTAAATACTAAGGTATATAGAAGAGTATATAATAAATTTGACATAAATAACCTACAAAAGTTTTACACTATATAACCTTCGAATGAATGTCAAGAAAGGTATGTTATGATTAATTATTGTGCTAAAGATAAGGTATGAATGTAAACTTTATAGTTAAAGAATATATATATATATATATATATATATATATATATAATGGGCTCTTGGAGATTTAGTTTATGTTAACATGGTACCTATGGACTATAGCCAAAGGTTCATGATAAAAATAAATAGTCCATATGAGATCTCTATGTCCATGGGCAATAACAAGAATAAACATTGAGGAATTTAAATTAGTCTTTTGACCAAATTTTTGAATAAGTTGGTGGATAGCCTAGTGATTATTAACAAAGTCAATAGAGAAAAACCCATATATGGATGAAATTGAACATCTGTTAAATAAATTTTGGAAAAATTAATATTATAAGCTACAATAACCAATTATGAATATAGCAGTAACAAAAATCATTTACATTTCAATTTTATATTTCATGCAAAAATAAAAGAGAAAAATGCATACAACATATTCTAATGATTTTTTATTCATATAAAGCATCATAGTATAAATACAGTAAATTTCAAGACAAATACACCTCTACAAGAAAATAATTACTAGTACTACTTGTAGCCTTTCTAACAACATTCCCACCACTAAGTAAATCTGTGTATTTATTATGAGAAAGTTCTTTAATGGTTACTAAACAATTTATGTTCAACTCTCTATGGGTCAAAGCATTGATACCCACCCTTATACAACCATGATTATTTCCATCCAAAATTAAATTCAGGAAAGCAACAAAAAAATTCTCTTAATATAAGAAAAAACATTTTGTACTTTAGTGAGGAACCAAGAAACAAAATATTCACAAGCAGATTCTTGACAAGCTGTGCCACAAAGCAAGTGTGACCCACCTGTGACAAAAAGGGTATGACATAAAACTTAGTCTTTGACAATGAAGGAAATCCCAATGATGGAACATAATAGATCATATGCACTCAATTAACCGCGTCTACCTATGACAGGGTAAAAACAAAACCCTGTCAAAGAAAAACATCATGGGTATTACATTAAAGTTATCAATTTTCGAAAAATATGAATCAAGAATAAAATGGATACTTGAGAAAGGACATAATAGTAGTTATTGTCAAAATATTTTCAAAATAACATAAGAATACATTGTTAGTATTTTTGCTAGAGGAATGAGAGTATTAATTCACCAAAGAAGCAAAAAGCTTGAAGTATAATGTGAGAGTATTAATTCACCAAAGAAACAAAAACATTGAAGTATAATCTAAACCTAAGTTAAGGAAGAGTATTTAATTCATAATAAAACACTTCCACGGCCAATTTCTATGCCAGAGTATAATATTGAAATGCAAAGGTTATACCATTAAGGTCAAGAGATGACCAAACCTTGACATGTAAATGAAGAGAAATGCATACAGAAAAATGGTATGAGACAAGCTTACCTTAATAAGAAGAATCATGACAGAAGAACAATAGATTGATGCTGCTTTTGTGCTAGATGCTTCTACATTATAGAAGAAATGGTTGAATTAAAAAACCTGCTAGAAATATGAAAACCATTCAAAGATTATAGAAATGGGATCCGAACGATGATAAATGTGAACTATAACAAAGAGGCATGAAGTAAATCCGCATCCTCATCATGAGAATTCCCCTTTAAATACCTACATTTCCAACCAAGGAAAATGAATTAACTTGAACCTGGAACTCAAAAACTGAGAATATATTGAAGTAAAAATTCCATAATTACTCTTTTCGAATGTTATCATGGAGTCGAAACCCATCTAATAATATTCGAGAAAAGTCGATGCATTGAACAATGGAAATTATAGTTGTTGTAATGAGTTGAAGGTGGAAAACAACAAACCTTATAGCTAAGCAAAGCGTAGAAGAACTCTGGTCAGAACTTTATAAGTAGAAAATGACCAAATGAGTGGGCAATTAGGTTTTCTTTTAGACTAATAGAAACCCTTCGATTCACCACCATTGATTTTTGAAAACTAATATAAACCATTGATTCATGTCATAGACATTCTATGGATGATCATGTTAACGCAGGTGGGTTTTTTTTTTTGCCCCATCAAAGTCAATTACATGGCAAACCACTAGTCCCCTCTATTTAGTCATGTCACACCTCTCGAACAAGGTGAATCCATACCCACAAAGACATTAGAACAGTAAATTGAAAGTAATATATCATATCTAATGTATTTAAAACAATATTATGAAAAAATCGATGGGATAAAATTGGTAGAGTCTCTAATACGTGTATATACATATATATATATGGGTCAACAAACCTTATATTATCCTAGTGAAGAGAGTAATGCAAACATTGGCTTATCACTATTATGGAAGATAATGATGAGAAAAGGTTTAAGAGAGTTAGCATGTTATCAAAGGCATGAGTCAAATTCAGTCCATAAGAGTATGTGGGAGTTTATAATTAACTCAAAAACAGAAGAACTCATAATGCATGATCTACTTGCTTTGCAAAGAGTTGAAAATTATAAGAAAGCAATTTGGGTGATAATGCAAACTCAACTTGTAGCCCAATATTGTAGAGAAAGACGTGAATAATGATCCTAATAATATTGTAGTTATATATATTATCTTGATGAAGAAATGAATTTCAAAATATACCATTAGAAATAATCTTCTTCTTCTTTTCTTTTAGTTTGTGAAAGAGGTATGTTACAGAAATGCATCTTATCTCTCTCCTAAAATTCTTATGATGATGAACAATAAGTCATCTCATCTCATCTAACCACTATGATTCTCTTCCTCAACTTTTCTCTTGTGTGTTGACCGTAAACAAGGTTCATGAGAGCATATTTTCTGATTCTTCCTTTACTAAGGAGGCCCCTCTCCTCCATTCAATGATTGCGGAACAATGTCATTAAACTAACATGGATTTAGGTGTTGGAATAATGGAAAACATTTGGATTTAAAGAGACTCCTCCTATAGATATTTTAATCCATGTCCCATCTCACCTAGCCAATATGTTACAATTCCATGCAATTTATATGAATTACAATTCATAATGATATTGGTTTATTGTAATCTAGGTGAAAGTGTAGATGGTTACTAGTCGAATATACATCAAACATTCACATAGAAAAAAATATAAGAAAAGAGAAAGAGAAGGGATATAAGTAGTGGGCAACCAACAAAGCCACAATTTATATTATATCTCTTACAAGCCAATCATTATCTATACATTGATAAATAAACACATATTTATATCACATCAGGACAATTACAGAAAAATAACTACTTCACGGACTTTAACTTAATATAAATTTATTTATCATCTTAACAAGCTTAACAAACATCTTTACAATGTATGCTTTCCTACTCAACTTGGCTAGTCGACTAGGTCAACTAGCCCCTCCAACATATCCACAACCATCAAAGCCTTCTTGATCCCAAAGAAGGGGGTTTTTGATGTGATACAAAAAATAAAAAACATGACTTGGACATTTCATTGCTAGCTCTCTAAAAGCTTAAAATTTTACAAATTTTTTGATACAACATAGATTGCATTGGAAAATAAAAAATGAATTAAAGTAGAATTTCTACATTTTCTTCAACAAGTGTGTTTCTAGAGGCTTGGTCAAAGTGCCACGAACTAGATTTGTTGACTGGCGTACTACTTGGTCCACTTTGAATTCATGTCATTGTTGTTATAATATTGCAACACATGTTGAAACACCCAGTGCATAAAACTAATGGGTGGTAGTGGAAGTTTTGGTGATGAAGAATGAACTCTTGTGGCAGTGGTATGTTTGATAAATAATTAGTGCAATGATATGCATATGTAAAATTAAGAGTTTAAGGTGAAAATTGTAAGTGAAATGTGTAGGTATTTTATCCAATTATGACAATTACATTAACACATAACATGATTTTAAAAATCAATTTTGTGTAAACTAATGAAGACATCAGTGTCATATCAACCTACAAAAGACAACAAATGAGAGTTCACACCTCTTCGACTCCATCTCCTCGTCCAACTTTCAATGTTGGGCCTTTTTCATTATGCTCAACAATATGTGTTTACATCAAGTTATATTGCTCAGAGTGAAAAAACAATGTCTACAATGGCGCCAGAACAGTAAAACACCCATATTTCGGCTCTTTCTACACTCAAAAAGGTCACAGATTGATTTAGTTATGCTCCACAGAAGTTTTCCTGCTAACTCTCCTACAATTCGTACCCATCTACTAATTGTTCTGAAATTTATGACTTTTTCAGCCCTTTGGGGCAACAAATTTTCCCCGCGGAGGCGAGATTCCCACTGGTTCCATTACAATTTGTCGAATCATCGACAAATTCACGCCACGTTGTGCATTTGAGGTTGTAGGATTTTGGAGGTTCAAACCGCTTCCCACCAATCCTTTAACTCTCGTTGCAAACTATTGTAGGTGTTGCAGACTGTGGTTGAGTTTTCAATGTTGCGCCAAGACTTAAAACTTAACCTCCACATATAAACTATGGTTGGCGTGGCTGCGGTGGTAGGATCTGGGCGGTTCAACCGCTTCCCACAAATCCTTTAACTCTCGTTTGAAGCTATGGTAAGTGTGGTAGACTGTGGTTGAGTTTTAAATTTCGCGCAAGGACTTAAAACTTAACCTCCACATATAAACCGTAACCAGCTCCATCCAGTTACATATGTTGGGCTTGAAGACTTCACTGCGAGTGTTAACCATATGTTGAACCCGCCAGAGGATATAAACCAAACCCCGCAAATAGACCAAGATTCCAACATGGGTTTTGATAACTTCAATCTTCTGTTTTAACCACCAACATTAATTGTTTCCATGTAAAATTGTGGCATCCGATAGATTAACAAACTGCGCCATAAACATAAAAAATTGCCACTCCTCGACAGTTGCATGTGAGAAGTGTTAATCGTTGACCTCCGACTAGCATGGCATATAACTGTGGTAATAACATAAAATATAATTGTGACCAAATTTTTTGCATGTCACGGGAAACGTATAGACTGCTAGAGTTAAACCACATAATCCGCTGAAACTTTGTGTTAAGTTTTAATATATGATTTTTTTTTCACATATGATCAGCAATTATAAGATAACATATGGTTTTCATTAATACTTTGGACTATGGCCTTGGCAATATATGTCGTGTATGCCATAAAGTTTGAGGCCGCATATGATAAACGGTGTTGGCATATATTATGTTGACACATGGTTTTGGGTGGGGTAAACCCCGGACCACTAGCTTCCCACCACATCAAGTGGGTTGGCTTGAATGGGGGCTAGGGGTTAATCCTTGTACTCACCCCCAATCATCTTTTCAATAAAGTTTAAATATGGCCTGACTGCACTGTATAGCAAGGAACATGATAGGCGGATCACTGGAGAGCCTTCTTACTGGATGGAAGGTCGTGAATTCAACTCATTGGAGGTTTTTTTTTGAGGCCTCACAAAAATTTTACATGGCCATCAGGAGGCCACCTAGCGGTAGCCATTGATTGTCCCATGTGGCTCTCTCTAATACATTCACATAAAAAACTCATGAGACAATAAAAATGCACCATTCACAACCAATAAGATGATGAGACTTGTCATCCAACCATAGGCCCATAAAAAACATAGTCACATTCTTACTAAGATACCCAGTCAGCGTACGGACTATTGACTTGGTGTACCTACAACCCACTTTTCAAAAAATTTATCTCCTTGCCAACTCTATCAGAACATGATATCAGGAGAATATGATATCGGTTTTGAGTGAAACAAATTCCCTTGGATTAGGGAGACGATATATTGGTGTTGGCGTTGGTTTCGATCCATTTTAAGCACTTTGAAATTTGAGCATTTTACTGATCCACCAAATCATTCCCCCCAACTGTAAGCTTTTGGACCTCCGAAGGCTCATTTTCAATAAACAAATAGATTATGGTACATTTCCCTCACCCTTCCAATCTCAATCCACTTAGCATTACTTGGATTTGTCGCTTCGATATTTTCATGAAAGTACATCACTTTGCCTAATTTTGGAGTCGTTGCCTTGATGTCAAAGATGACATCTTGCTGTAATTTTTTAAGATTTTCAGAGCAGAAAAGTACCTTTGAAGGAATATTCGTATTCCCTCCCTGATATTCAACCAATAAAAACTTATTTAATTTCAAATTCATTTCACCTTGAACATTGTCTCCATAATGATGCTTAGCATGTCTAGCCTGCAGTTGGCTTGATTCTTTACCAAATATGGTCACCATCGCCATGCACCATCCTTCCTCAAAGTAAAAACATTATAAAAACCACAAGAAGAAGACTTGGAACCAATGTCCTCTTCGTAAAATTTCTTTTGCATTTTATTTTTGACCCTTACATTTTTTAACACTAGCATCTTGTTCACAGCAATGTTCAACAATGATGAATGTTGTTGCAATTTCACTTCCTTCTTTTTTCCTCTTTTAGGATGCAACATCTTAAACTCCTAAAACATCTTATCACATGAATTAGAAACCTCAATGAAATCAGATTTCAAAATTGATTCATATCCTTGAAAGGCTTTAGGCTCCTCATCATCTTTATGCTTGAACATTAGCAATGCAAAATTCTTCTAACATTAACAATCCTCTTCATTTGTCCAGCATTCACAAGAGCTAAACTCAATTTCTTGATATGTTCTCTAAAAATATAATCAATCCCATTCTTGAAAAAATGATATTTATTCTCAGGGTGATGAAAATTGACTCTCCTATCATAAAGATATGGGCTTACCAAAAAAATACCATATATATCAAGTGGAGCTACATCAAGTTCAACCTCATCAAGAAATTTGTAGTGATTGCAAATCTAAGTGTGAATTTCCTTGTCACTTGCAATTTTGCGTTCTCACATGCCCAACCTAAAGGATAAGGTTTAGGATGAGGAATGGTCTCTAAACTCAACTTCTTCACAATGTCTTCAGAGATAAGGTTTGTTTGTTAACCATTATGAAATAGTTTATCTATCTTGGTATGTTTTGAAATAAATGTAATGTGGAAAAGCTCAATTATTGTTTTTTCATATTTAGTATCATTGAGACAAATTTGAAGAACTAGTACTTGTAATGTCCTTACCTTTCAAACCCATGGCTATGATATTTGTTTCATATCTAGAATGGGAACCTAAATTATGTTGTGTAGTTGCAGCTGTCTTTTCTTTCTCCTTGTTTTATAAACTTTTTGGGTCTCATCTCTCGATGAAGTTTCCAAAAATGATCTTCATCATCGCTCTCTTCGGAAAAATGTTTGCATGTGATTTTTTCTTTCTCCATATTGATGGCAACATTCTTCTTCCCTGTTCCTTTGAACTTACCCTTTCCTTTGTCTCCAAACTCAAAGGTGTTCTCACTTGTTTCATCAAAAAAAAATTTCCTTCTGGCCTATATATGTGTTTCCTGTACACAAACTTCATCTAAACGTGTAGGTTTAAACATGAGAATAGTGTGTCTCAAGTATCTATGTACACCTCCAATTTATTTGAGTAAGGTTTCTTGTGATGATAAATATACACCCAATATCAATTCTCTCATTCTAAACTCTTGAGTATAACTTTGAACACTTTGACCCTTTAATTGCCTAAATTTTTTCCAATCCATGATAGCTTTCTACATATATTCTAAAGGATAAAACTTTCTTCTTAATGCAGCAACAAAATCATTCCAAGAAGATAAGACCTTAACATGTTTATTCATGTACTCTTGAGTTTCGACTTCCCACCAAATGAGTGCTGAACTTTCCAGCCATAATGAAGTAAGTTAGAGCTTAGTCTCATCATCCTTGATCCTTTATATCTTGCAATACAATTCAAGCTTATGAACCCAATTATCTAATTTCTTAGCATTTACCTCTCCATTATACATAGACAATTCAAAATTTATATCAAGTTTCAAAAGTGGAGTTTTACCATGTCCCTTTGGAGAAAGTGGAGGCATTTTTGAAGGGGTTGATGTAGAAGATGATGATGGTGAAAATGGAGGTGAGGATGGAGGTAAAGAGAAAGGAGGATTTAAACATTTTTTTTTCCCCATTCCCTTTTGGAGGCTTGTCCGCATCTCCTCCATCTCCCTTTGGAGGATTGGAGCTCTCACCTTGCAACCTTGTATTCCTTTCTTCTTAGAGAACTTTCACCATTTGTGTCATGTCATAGAATGTTGTTCTGAAAGCCTTCTCATCCTCAGACATAATTTCAGGATCTCCTTCATGTTCCATGACTAGTGAGGTTTTTGGGGAAACTTGAGGTGAAATTTGTTGTGGATATTGTGGAAAATGTGATCTCCTTGACCTAACTTGAGGACTTGATACCATAATATTTCCTTCTCCTCTTTTTAGCTTCAACCTTATAATAATTTGAAACAATTGCAACAAAATTAAACCCTCAAAAAAACCAAAGAACCAAAGCTCTAACACTAAATTGATCGGTATATGTAAACTACATATTTTATGGTGAACATTGCAAGTGAAATGTGCAGCGTTCTTATCCAGTTATGTCAATTACATTAACACATAAACATGCTTTTAAGACTCTAGTTTGTAGAAAATAATGAAGAAATTTTTACCATAACAGCATACACAAGATACCAAATGATAAATGACTTTACCCCTCCTAGGCTACATCTCCGGGTCCAGCCTCCAATGTTGGGCCTATTTCATTATGCTCAAAAATATGTGTTTACATAAGGTTCCATTGCTCATAATGCAAAAACAAATGTCTCCAATGGCTCGATAATGTTCAGAAACCCCTAGCTAGATTCTTTCTGCACTCAAAAATGTTGAAATTTGACTGAGTTATTCTCTAGAAAGGTTTTCCTGTTAATTGTCCTCTAATTCGCACCCACCTGCTAATTGTTCTACAATTTTCGATTTTTTTGGACAAATTTTCCCCATGCCAGTGATATTCCTATCCATTTGGGTGAAATTTATCATACCATTAATTTTTTGATTACCCCCATGATCTGAAAAAATAGCGCTACGTTGTGCATTTGAGGTTGTAGGATCTTAACAATTCAAACCACTTCCTAACAATCCTTTAACTCTGGTTGCAAACCATGTTAGGTGTGGTGGACTATGGTTGAGTTTGATGTGTCACACCAAGACTTAAAATTTAACCTCAACATATAAACTGTGGTTGCCAAAAGATACAGTTCTTGTTGTTAGTTGAACATCGATGCTATCAGTTACATATGATGGGTTTTAAGTCTTCACTGCCAGTGTTAATCATTAGCTGAACCCGCCATAGAATACAAACCAAACCTTGCATACACACCAAGATTCCAATGTGGGTTTCGATAACTCTAAACCATTGGTTTAATCACAACATTAACTATTTCCGTGTGACATTGCGGCCGCCACCAGATTAAAAAAATGTGCCATAAACATAAAACTTCACCCCTCTAACATGGTTGCATGTGAAAAGTGTTAATCCTTGACTGTTGGTTAGCATGACATGTAGCTGTGGTGATAACATTACATATAACTATTACTAAACTTTTTGCATGTGATTGGAAATGTGTAGACCACCGAAGTTAAACCACATAATCCACCAAAAATTTGCGTTAAGTTTTAATATATGATTTGGTTGTCACATATGGTCCGCAATTATAATATAGCATATGGTCTACATTAATACTTTGGACTATGGCGTTGACAATATAAGTTGCATATAATATAAAGTTTTTGGTTTCATATAATGTATGGTGTTGGCATTTGTTATATTGACACATGTTCTGGGGCCAGGTTAACCCCGAGCCCCTGGATACCCACTACATCATGTGGGTTGGGTGAACCAAGGGATATGGGTTAACCCCAGTCTTGACCCCCCAAAAAAAATTTCAATAAACTTTATATATGGCCTAACTGCATAGTATATCAAGGAACACGATAGGTGGATTGGTTGAGAGCATTGTTACAAGATGAAAGGTCATGGATTCAACTTATCAGAGGTATTTTGAGGCCTTACCAAAATTTTACACGGTTATCAGGAGGCCACGTGGAAGCCATTGATCGACCCACATGGCTCTCTCTAATTGGTCCACATAAACAACCCATTCACAATTTATAAGACATGAAACTTGTCATCCAACCATAGGCCCATAAAAAACACAGTCATATGTTGAGTTAGCATACAGGCTATTGACTCGACTTACTTGCAAACCAATTTAAAGAAAATTAGTTGTTTTCCAATTTGATCAGAGCATGATATTAGGAGCATACAATATGGGTTTTGAGTGAAATTAATTATGTTGGATTCAGGGTGACAAGGTCTTCACTTTGGTGTTGGTTTCGACCTATTTCAAGCACTTTGAAATTTGAGCATTTTACTGATCCACCATATCATTCAAATATTTTAAGATGTTCATTAAATATATACCATTCATGGAATACTAACCTTGTTTGACCACTAGACTCCTTAATATATTGTAGAAACTAAACTCTTTCTTCTAGTAGGGTCTCCTCCGATACCCTTTTCTCGAAATTCTTAGCCTGTTCAAGCTATCAGACTTGATTAAGTATCCCTCATATAAATTATGAAGCATTTTTTGCTTCTAGTTGTGATTTTGTTCCTTCTCTGAGCCACTTGTGCTCATCTTTCCTAATTTGTGCATAGATTTCCAATTCTTGTTCCAACTTATTTTCCAATGCCTATTTAACTCTTGGATTCATGTCCATTTCTTTGATGTGACTATAGGTTGATTCCAAATAGGTAAGTCAATTATTCAGTGTATTCATTAAATAATATCATTTATCAAGTGTATCCTCCAATGTTTGTTTGGCCACCACAAGTTCATGACAAGCATTTTGGAGTATCTCTATGAATTTTTCACTTCCTCCCATTATTGATATGGACTGTATCTATGTTATTTGTGCTCTAAGCTATTCATTCTTATCAATAAACAGATACACGAGCTATTGGAAGGGGACAATATGATCATCCTTTTCGAATGGGATGTCGATGATATCGTTTTGTGCTACTATGCGTTGACAATACAACCAAATATCCCTTTCTCATTCTTATATTTGTTGAAGCTTATTGGTGTATTTTTTCCTCTTTTTCATCCACAATCTGGTTTCTTTTAAATAACCCTCTAAGACTTCAAAAATATTCTTATCACTAGAAATTTTTAAGTAAACATACTTTCTACGGATATAAGTAAGTTATTTTCACTAGCACATTTGGCCCAATTTCCGACGGCCAATTCGTTGCTATTACGACACATAGGCGTCGCAACAGCAATAGTTTGAGGCCAGGCAAAATGTGGTTAGACATTACGTCGCAATTTCGACACTTCAAGAAAGCGTCGAAAGGGCGACACTTGTTCTGACGTTTTCAACCTGCCATCGCTATTCCGACGTTTTATAAGCGTCGCAATACCGACGTTTTATAAGTGTCGCAATAGCAGCATTTTATAAGTGTTGCAATATCGATGTTTTATAAGTGTCCCAATACCGACGTTTTATAAGTGTCAGAATAATACCGACATTTTATAAGTGTCGCAATTCCCACGTTTTATAAGTGTTGCAATATCGATGCTTATAAAGAAGCGTTGGAAGACCGACAACTGTTTAAAATAAAAATGAAAAAAAATGAAACTTTGCTTGATTGAAGGATCGATTGGGCATAATGAACTACACCCACTTTGTCAAGGGAGTGCCCTCTGGCTTTGGCAGTTTCATATATTAGAGGCAGTGCTGGTCTTCTTTCATTGCCTTTTAGAAGTGGTATAACTTCATAATTGATGGTCTTTCGTTTCAGTGGATTGTGTACACTTGTTTCTGGTTCCATTGGATTTAGAAGTCATTTGTGAAGTTTGTATTCCAGCTTTCTGATGGCCTGTATTGGCTCTGTATTGTGCTCTACATGGGCCCATTATACTATAGATTTCGGGGTTTTTTGGGTTCTATTCCGAGGGAATATTTCGTCTGGAGTATCGAATTTTTCTGGGACTTCAGATTTTTTCAAATGTTATAACCTTCTTAAGACAGATTATTTATTCTCTTTGAAAAAAGGGTTCCTATAAGGATAAAGAGGAGTGTGTTTTTAATGTTGCACAATCTCCTTCACTCTTCATCAAATGGAATGTAGTGCGCATGACAAATTCAACGTGTAGAGTGACCCAAAACTTCAATGAAGACTTCTGCACTAGTGCTTTTTTGCCATAGGTCGGTTCTCTTGGACCACCGGGATTACAATTCTTCAAAGACAATAATAAACACACACTTTCAGGATTCTTTGCGTACTATAGTTTTTTCCCAGATCAGAGAAAGCGCAATCTCCAGGATCATGGTATAAAATTTTGTACAGTAGTTTACACAACTTTAGTAGACGGGTATTGCAAGTGTGGAGTTGTGACACTGTAGATTGGTCCATCTATGTAGAAACTAGTAGAGATGAGGAAAACTTGGTTATGGGTGGGATGTGGATTCATCATAAATTTTGTAGTCGTCTATAAATTAATTTTATGGCAAGCATCATTAGGACGATTCCTTAAAGATACCACAATCCCTTTTAAAGGTAATCTTCATTAGGACAATTCCTTAAAGATACCACAATCCCTTTTAAAGGACTTCTTGCATTGATTCATATAGACAACAACATATGTGAGCCACTGCAAACTATATGGCATGCTTGTGCAAGGTTCTTTGTAAAATCATTTGATGATGCATCTAGTAGAATGCCAACTTCTTTTATTAACAATAAATGAAAATTTTAGATATATTAAAAATATCTCCATCTTTCGCCAAGAATTAGACAACAAAATATCTTAGGAAGCTTAGTGTGAAAATTACAACGAATATTTTTTCTACAATGTTTATTAAGTGATAAAGGAAAAGATGAAGCAAGATGAGCAAACCGAAGATATAGATTGTAAAATGTAAAGGTGAAAAACTTGTTCAAAAAACACAAGATGATATTTTCATTAACTTTAAGTTTCTACGCACACTCGAAACAGAAATTTTCACTTGCTCAAAAGAATAGAAAGCCCTTAAAGGTGAAGACCTCTCTTAGAAGAATGTCACTAAAATATGATGTCAAGTATCTCTAAGCAAGTTACAAATCTAATGTGCCATATAGATATAGGAATTACAAACACACTAGATGTCAATGTCTACCAGAGCATCTCACTAGGGAAAAAACACTACAAGAGAAACTGCTAAATTATACACTTGAGATATACAATAAAATTCATCAAGGAAATTTAAGGTCCTTACTATATAATCCTTGTTTAAAATGAAATTTTCCTTGATTTCTGTAATAAATAGGGAAGCCAATGCTTAAATTTGTATTGTAAGATCTAGTCAACCTGGAAAGACACACTCACTTTTCTACAGAGTAGATGTATTGAATTATACCTCTTTTTGGTGGTCCTTGTTTTGATATAATACATCTTCTTGAAGAGGAGGTTGGAAATATGGAGTTTTACTCTATCCCAAGATGGTCGTTTTTGGCTCCAAAATAAGACCCCCAGTTGATCAACCAATGGCATGAGAGATAAATGCATTTAAATATTGGGAAAAAATAAAATAAAAAATCGATGCCTAATCTAACCCTCAAGGGAATTGGGAAATTTTTTTGGTTAATGCCCAAACTAATAGAAGTCAATGCAAATCAAAAGCAATATAACATGCCTTGCAGTATGTGTAATAAGAGCACACCGTGGTGCAGTCAACTTGAAATAACACAAATTTTCCATATACTAAACACTTAGAGGGGCTTGATACCAAAAAAAAACGCTCAAGAAATTTGAGCTAAACCTTGCAACAAGAGCTCTATGAATGCAGTTTCTTTGTCCTACTCTATCTGCTCATGTGATGTGTAAGAGGCAAAGAGGGACACTGAAAGCTGATGTGACGCAAGGGGTTGAAACTTCTAAAACAAACTAGTAGTTGAATGATAAATGCAAACATGTGGTGTTCTCACATAACTTTGACATGGAGGTATTTTTCCCAATGTTTGTTGGATTCATGAATTAATGATAAGTTGTGCACAATTTTCTTATTAATAATCTCAGTATGGTCGTCAGTCTAAGACTAAAAAAAATAGGGAGAGAAGCAACCTGAAGTGTATCCAAATTTGTTGGAAGTATAGTATTGCAGCTTTTGGTGCATCATTGTTATTGTTGTAAGGAATCGACAAACCATGTTGGAAAAAACAACACACTATTATGAAGATGTAATCATGATTATGTTGATTCGTAGACTTTCCAGCAATGAAATTCATTTAACTAGATTCTGATGGTTAATAAGGCACTGGTAGATGCTGACATTTGCCAAGCTTCTGATTGGGAGGCATAGAAAAGCTATAATGAGAGAAATTACGCATATAATCATTAATATTCTTTAGCATGATTCGACAATATGTTGCAGAAGGAATTGAAGAGCCTCATCGATTGAAAGGTGCCTTCCAAGGAGAAGGAATGAGATTCTTTGAGTAGTTTATTTAGCACCAACTAACACACATGAATAATTAAATTTGTACAATAAATTATTGAAGAGTATAATCCAGGAAAGGTAAATTCTGCAAAATGAGTACAAAATATGGATAATTAGGATAAACCATTTTTAGTCATCATAATTACTACATATGATGTCTAATGATTAATCTGCTAACAAGTATCCCTATGGGGATGGCTGAGAAGGTATAGACTCTATTATCTCATTTGTGGATTCATTCTGTTATTAGATAATTATGTAATTATTGTAGACATTATGCCTGTTCTGTATGGATATGTGTTTGAATTGACGAATTGCACAATTTCAATGGTTTATGATTTGTACATAGAATATTTTCCTTTTCCGAGGAAGAAGTGCCACCAATGTTTTATTGTTTAAACTATGAAAAAAAATTGATTATCATAGGCAGCATAACCTAGCTTGGCATGCAACAGGTCTTCAAAGTGATAAACCATTGGATGTTCTCCCTACTTAAGAACAGTGTCTATGGAAAATTATGATGAATTTGTCTAAAATGAGACCAATATATTTCAAACTTGGACCTTCAAGTATAAAAATAAAATGTCCTACTGAGTAGAATTAAACAAAATCTTGAAAATATGACCACATAGATTGATATTTTTCATTCGATAGAACAAGAAATCAAAACGAAAAAAGAAATCTCCTAAGTGAACCCAAACAAACTGACAATTTTTTAAACTGGTAATCATATTTACAGGCATATAAATAGATTTAAAACACCTCCCTGGTAACTTCAATGTCATTAAAAATTAATAAATTCCATAAAAAAACCAAACTTGCTAAGATCCCAAAACCAAGAGTACTTACAGCTAGGTGTGGTGAGCTTAAGAGTCCTGAAGAAAATATCATAGAGAGCCTCATTGTCAAGCACCATACATTCATCTACATTTTCTTCCAGCTGATGAACAAAGAGTGTGGCATTGTAAGGCTCCACCACTGTGTCTGACACCTTAGGAGACGAGAAAATAGAGAATGTGAGCATCATTCTATCAGGGTATTCCTTCCTAATCTTGGAGATCAAGAGGGTTCCCATTGCAGATCTAGTACCTCCTCCCAAAGAGTGACAGAACTGAAACCCTGTACACAAAAAAAACCCACATCATTTTAGCAAATGAAATCCTACATTTCAAAAACACAAGGTCAAGGATTCGAATCTGAAAAAGACACATACCTTGCACGCAACCATATTTCTCAGCCTCCTTCCTAATGACATCAAGCACAGAATCAATGATCTCAGTTCCTTATATGTAATGCCCCTTGGCCCAGTTGTTTCCAACCCTGGATTGGAAAAAAATGAAGTTATCAGGTCTAAAGACCTGTCCATAAGGCCCAGTCCTCACACTGTCCATGGTGCCAGGCTCCAGATCCATGAGCACAAATCGGGGCAAAAATCTCCCACAGCTCGCCCCATTGTAGTAAACATTAACCCTTTGAAGTTGTAAATCTGAATTGCCCTGATATATCCCAGTAGGATCGATCCTGTGTTCTTCCCTGAACTTGGAGCTGATTTGGTTGCCACATTGGCCCCCCTGAATGTGAAGGATCTCTCGCATTTTTTCTATCGACCCAACTCAGATTTGGATAAGATGTGAACTGCCCCTCTGTCGCCACTCAATGCATCAAGAATTGTTGCAGAAGATCGCTCAGTGATTAAGGTGAGAAAAGCATCATTAGGTTTCTTCCTATTTCAATAGATATGCATGTAACTCCTCTAGGATGCAATCAACGAATTTGAAGATCACTTATTGTGTTTTCAATGCAGGACATATGGCTTCAGGTCAACGTTCCAGTATTTTTATTACATACATATTTCCTCACAAAGATAATGCTAGTCTCCAAGATTATGGATGTGATGTGACTATTATAATTGAAGTGCCAAATATATAGGTGTGATGCCTGTAGATATGATGATGTTGCGTGCGATGCCTCAGACATCAGAACCTGCAATAAAACTCAACAAACCCCACAGAAACCAAACCAAAAGAACAACGAAACCCCAATATCAAATATGGCTCAGAAACCCTTTTGCAACTTCTGCTTATTTGAAAGCCTTTGGCCGCAGAGCTAATAGATAGAGCGACTTTGTTTTAACCCTGAATTGCCCCTCCAAATGGGATTTTCCACATCCTCCCTCCTTCCCTGGACAAACCATGCAACTGGAGGGAATTGTATGAGGGAAATTAAAACTTTTGATATTTGAAAATTTTTGACATTTTGAAATGAAAGATGTGTGTTTTTTTAAGGATACTCAAATTCCATTAAATAAAATGTGTGATACTTTTCTTGGGGTTAATAAGGGGTTTGGGTAAATAAGTGGTATTTTTGATTATAAATAATTATTAATGAGATTAGATCTAATAAATTTATTTAAATTATTAATCATATAAAATTGTTGAATTTTTATTTCATAAAATAGGAATTTTGGTTGATTTTTTAATCTAATTATGTGATATTAAAGATGAATTATGGTAACATAAAAATAAGTTTTATGTGGTTAAAAGGGAAGTAGTAATGTTATGGTATGAATGATTATTTTCAATGAAATTTTTGGTTTAGTAACGATAATCAGGCGAACAATGCCACAGAGGAGCAAATGGCAAATAGGCCGCTCAAATGTGCACAAGGCACCCGGGCAGTCACAACTTATGACCCAACTCGAACGCGCCCAGTCAGGCGACCTCACATGACACAACATGGCGCGCCCGACCGAATGATGCAACAAGGGAGCAAATGGAAAATAGGCTGCTCGAATGTGAACAAGGCACCCGGGCAGTCACAACATAGGAAAACTGATATAGGCGCCCTTGAACAAAACAACTTGACCCGAATGCACCCGGTTGGGCGAACTCACACGACGTGCCTGACCAAATGATGCCACAAGGGAGAAAATGGCAAACGGGCCACTTGAACATGCACAAGGCACTCGGGTGGTCATGACTTAGCATAACTGATACGGGCGCCCTCGAACGAAACGGCCTGGCCTGAATGCGCCCGGTCGAGCGACCTCACATGACGTGACACGAAGAATGATGCCACAAGGGAGAAAATGGCAAACGGGCCACCCGAACGTGCATAAGGCACCCGGGCAGTCACAACTTAGCAAAACTAATACGTGCGCCCTCGAACGAAATGGCCCGACCCGAACACGCCCAGTCGGGCGACCTCACATGGCACGACATAGCGCGCCAACTGAACAATTCCACAACGGAGAAAACGAAAAACGGGCCGCCCGAATGTGCACAAAACACCCGGGCGGTCACAACTTAGAAAAACTGATATGGGCACCCTCGAACAAAATGGCCCAACCCGAACGCGCCCGGTCCGGCAACCTCACACGGCACGACACGACGTGCGCGACCGAAGGATGCCACAAGGGAGCAAATGAAAAATGGGCTTCCTGAATGTGCACAAGGCACCCGGGCGGTCACAACTTAGCAAAACTGATACGGGCACCCTCGAACGAAACGACTGGATCCGAGCGCACCCGGTCGGGCGACCTCACATGGTGCGACACGGTGCACCCAACCGAACGATTCCACAATGGAGAAAATGGAAAATGGGCCGCCTAAACGTGCACAAGGTACCCAAGCGGTCACAAATTAGCAAAATAGATACGGGCGCCCTTGAATGAAACAACCCGACCCGAATGCGCTCAGTCGGGTGACCTCGCACAACGCGACACAGTGCGCCTGATCGAATGATGCCACAAGGGAGCGAACGGAAAACGGGCCACCCAAACATGCACAAGGCACCCGGGCGGTCACAACTTAGCAAAACTGATACGAGCGCCCTCAAACAAAACAGCCTGAACCGAACGCGCCCAGTCGGGTGACCTCCCACAGCGCGACACGACGTGCTCAACCGAATGATGCCACAAGGGATTAAATGGAAAACGGGTCACCCAAATGTGCACAAGGCACCCGGGTGGTCACAACTTAGCAAAACTGATACGAGCACCCTCGAACAAAATGACCCGACTTGAATGTGCCTCGTCGGGCGACCACGCACGACGCGACATGGCGCACCTGACCAAACGATGCCATAAGGGAGAAAACCGCAAATGGGCTACCTGAATGTGCACAAGGCACCTGGGCAGTCACAACTTAGCAAAACTGATACGGGCACCCTCAAGCGAAATGACCCGACCCGAACGTGCCCGGTCGGGCGACCTCGCACGGCGCGACATGGCGCGCCCGACCGAATGATGCCACAAGGGAGCAAATGGAAAATGGGCCACCCAAAGGGCTTTTGAAGGGGTTCCCCCACCATATGACTGGAAGAAGAGAATGGTCAATCCAGATGCTCTGAAAGTGTTGAGGCTTCAGCCAGGTCACAAGTATTGTCTGCTAGCTAGGAAGGCTTTCAAAAGAAGTTGGTTGGAATCACTATGACACTATTATGGAATTAGAAGGGAATAGAAAGGCAAAGGCTCAGGTATCATATGAGAGAAGGAATAAATTGGAAAAATTAAGATCAAAAGAAGTGGAGCTAGCCGAAAAGCAGCTTTCCCCAGAGATGGATAAGATAAAACTTGACAACATATTGGTCAATTTCCTTGACCCTTTATTTGTTATTCAGAAGGAGTATGAATACACCACCGTTAATATCAAAGTAACCGGCCCCTAGCATATCAAGGGCTACAAGTTATAGTTTTCATCTGAACATCAACATACCACAACCATGTTTACAAGCAGGATATGTTTTTTTAGGAGGAGAAATCTCGTCAAGATCAACATCAAGAATCCATTGCCAAAAAAAAGTACAACTTGTGGTTATTCCAGATGAGCATACGTGAATAGCTACAATAGATGTCGAATGTGGAAATTATGGAGGAAAAAGATTAAATTCATCTTCCTTTTGCATTCGAGCGAGAGGAAAATCAATCATCAGTGAAAATTAAAAAATTTCAAGCTGATCAACAAGATCAACCAAATTGAGGGCAGAGTTTGGGGAACCTTCGTAAGTGAATGGGGCCTATGTGATATTGCTACAAGTTATCTACCCCCACATAATCTGATACGAAAATAGTAAACATTGTAGGCATAGGGTTAGTTAACCCCACACATAGTGGAGTTAGCACCCGAAAAGTAGCTTGCCCCAAAAGGTGGAGCTCTTAGCTTCAATAAAGTATTAGATAAGCTGCATGTTGTGCTCAATGAAGCAGTCAATTTTGAAAATGACAAGAAATTATTTCTCCAGATGAGGTTTTTGACTAGAAAGATATAACTACATAGAAATAATTACACTGTTGATACAATTAATAATATAATCTGCAAAAAACCTTCTCACATTCATGATCTAATTATATAGTGAATTAGACAGAAGTAAGAAAATAGTTACTTCTTCAAAGCTAATTCGAATTTGGAGGGCTTAGGGGATTGGGGGTTAGGGGTTAGGGGATTAGGGTTTAGGGGTTAGGGGCTATGGTTTAGGGGGTTAAATGGGTTAGGGTTTTAGGGTTTTAGTGGGTTAAATGGGTTGGGGGTTGGGAATTAGTGTTTAAGGGGTTAAGGGTTAGGGGTTAAGGGTTAGAGTTTTAGGGTCTAGGGGGTCAAATGGATTAGGCATTTAGAGTTTTAGGGGCTTAGAAGATTTAGCAGTTAAGGATTTTAGCTAGGGCTTATGGGTTAAGGGGTTAAGGGGTTACGGGTTTAGAGATTTATGGTTTAGGGGGTTAGGCGTTAAGGGCTTAGAGGTTTATGGTTTAGGGGTTAAATGGGTTAGGGGTTTAGAGGTTTAGGGGGTTAAGGGGTTATAGGTTTAGGGTTTACAAGGTTAAATGGGTTAGGGGTTTAGGGGGTTAGGGGATTTAGCAGTCAAGGATGTTAGGGGTTAGAATTTAGGGGCTAATGGGGTTAGGTTTTAGGGGATTAGTTGGGTTAGGGGTCAGTAATTAAGGTTTAAGGGGTTAGGGTTAAGGGTTTAATGGTTTAGGGTTTAAGGGGTTAGGGGTTAAGGTTTTATAGGTTTAGGGTTTAGGGGGTTAAATGGGTTAAGGTTTTACTAGGGGTTTAGGGGGTTAAATGAGTTAGAGGTTAAGTGTTTAGGGGATAGGGGTTAAGGGTTTATAGGTTTATGGTTGAGGGGTTAAATGGGTTATGGGTTTAGAGGTTTAGGGGGTTAAATGGGTTAGGGGTTTGGAATTAGTGTTTAAGGGGTTATGGGTTAAGATGATAGTTTTATTGGTCTCTGTTTGTGCACATTAGTTTCTTATTCTTTGCATCTTAATGTAATAATTTTGTAAGTATTGCTACTTTTGGTCATGTATTCTTTATTTATTAAGAGATAGGACTTAAGAGAGAGGAACCAGTATCATATAAGAAAGAATATGTGACCAAATTACTTATATGGAGATGGGAGATAGGGGCACCCTACCTACCTACTAAATTTCTAAACGAAATGTGGTGTAAATGTCTATAATGGTGGTCGATTATACGAGGAGAGGATTTTATGAGGAGGCACTGGATTTTAAGGTAGTCACAATTTAGCATTTTTTATAAGACCACCCTCAAATGACCGAACCCAACCGAATCTGACCCGCCCGAACGTGTTTCCTTGGGCTGCCTCATGACACAAGACAACTTGACCAGAATCGACCCGACCCGACCCGCCCGAACATGTTTCCTTCGGTGCCCTCACAATATGGCACAACCTAACCTGACCTGACCCAAACGCGTTTCCTTGGGCGGAATCAGTACACGACTCGACCAAACCCACCCGAATGTGTAATTTCCTTGAGCACCCTCATGACACAGCCCAACACGACCCAACCCAGTTTGACATGTTCCTTAGGCACCCTCACATGACTGGACCTGACCCGACCCTCTCGAACATGTTCCATTGGGCGACCTCACGGTACAACACGACCCGACCTGACTCGATCCAAAGACTTTTCCTTGGGCGACATCACATGACCCAACCTGAACAAACCCTCCTGAACGTCGAAGGCACGAGGGATAAAACGACAAATGGGTCGCATGAACGTGCACAAGGTACATGGGTGGTCACAACTTAGCATTTTTTATACAACCTCCCTCACACAATTTGACCTGAACGAGTTTCCTGTGGTGCGCCCCTCACACGGCATGACTTGACCCACCCGAACAAAGGGCGCATGAGGGAGGAAATGGAAAAGGGATCGCACAAATGTGCACAAGGAACATGGGTGGTCACAACTTAGAATTTTTGATACGATTACCCTCATACGACCCAACCTGACCTGACTCGACTCGCCAGAACGCATTTCCTTGGGCGGCCACACATGACATGACCCGACTGGACCTAACTCGACTCGCTCGAATGTGTTTCCTTGGGCAGCCTCACATGGCACGACCTGACCTGACCTGACTCGACGCGACCTACCTAAACGTGTTTCCTTAGGCACCCTTAATTAAAATACGGCATGAACTGACTTGGCCTAACCCGAACTCATTTCCAATTAATTGGCCGATGCCATCACATGACTCGACCCGACCCATACAAATGTGTTTCCTTGGGTGGCCTCACATGACAAGACCTGATCACCAGACCCAACCCGACCCGCCCGAACGAACGCGTTTCCTTGAGTACCATCAGTACATGACTCGACCCAACCTGTATGAACGTGTTCCCTTCGGCAGCCTCACATGACACGACTTGACATGACCCAACTCGACCTGACCCGTATGAACATGTTTCCTTGGGCGACCTCACACGACACGACCCAACTAGATCCAACTCGACACGCCCACATGCGTTTCCTTGGGTGGCCTCACACGACACGACCTGACTCGACCCAAAAGGGATAGTTGAATGACCGAATGATGCCACAAGGGAGAAAACAACAAACAGGCCACCCGAACGTGTGCAAGGCGGCACCCAGGTGGTCACAACTTAGCAAAACTTATAGGGGTGCCCTCAAATGAAACAGCCCAACCCAAATGCCTCTGATCAGGCGACCTCACACAGCATAACATGGCGCGCCCGACCAAACGATGCCATAAGGGAGAAAATGATGAACGAATCTCCTGAACATGCACAAGGCACTATGGCTATCACAACTTAGAAAAACTGATACGGGCGCCCTCGAACGAAATGGCCCGACCCGACCCAAATGAAACCGGTCGAGCAACCTCACATGGCGCGACAAGGCACGGCTGACCAAATGATGCCACAAGGGATCAAATGGAAAATGGGCCACCCGAACGTGCACAAGACACCCGGTCATTCACAACTTAGAAAAATTGATACGGGCACCCTAGAACGAAATGGCCTAACTTGACCCGAATGCTCCCGGTCGGGCGACCTTGGCATGACACAGTGTGCCTGACCAAACGATGCCACAAGGGAGCAAACAAAAAATGGGCCGCCTGAACGTACAAAAGGCACTCGAGTGGTCACAACTTAGAAAAATTGATACAGGCACCCTCGGACGAAACTGCCCAACCTGACCCGAATGCGCCCGGTCGGGCGACCTCACATGGTGTGACACGACGCGCTCGACCAAATGATGCCACAAGGGAGCAAATGGGAAATGGGCCACCCGAACGTGCACAAGGCACCCGGGCAGTCACAACCTAGCAAAACTGATACAGGCACCCTCGAACGAAATGGCTCGACCCGAATGCGCTCGGTCAAGGGACCTCACATGGCGCGACACGGCGTGCCTGACCAAACAATGCCACAAGGGAGCAAATGGAAAATGGACCACCCAAACATGCAGTACAAGGCACCAGGGCAGTTGCAACTTAGCAAAACTAATACAGGTGCCCTCGAATGAAACGGCCTGACCCAAATGTGCCCGGTCGGGTGACCTCACACGGCGTGACATGGCGTGCCCGACCGAACGATGCCACAAGGGAGCAAATAGAAAACAGGCTGCCCGAACATGCACAAGGCACCTAGGCAGTCACAACTTAGCAAAACTGATATGGGTGCCCTCGAACGAAATAGCCCAACCTGAACACGCCTGGTCGGGTTAACTCACACGACGCGCCCGAACAATTAACGATGCCACAAGGGAGAAAACATAAAACTAGCCACCCAAATGTGCACAAGGCACTCGGGAGGCAACAACTTAGCAAAACTAATACTGGTGCCCTCGAACGAAACAGCCCGACCTGGACATGCCCGGTCGGGCGACCTTACAGAGTGCGACACGGCGCACCCAACCGAACGATGCCACAAGGGAGAAAATGAAAAACAGGACGCTCGAACGTGCACAAGGCACCCGTTCGGTCACAACTTAGCAAATTCGATACGACCGCCCTAAAAAAAAAGACCCGACCCGAATGCATTTGGGCGAGCGCCCTTACATGGCGCGACATGGCGCACACAACTGAACGAAGGCACAAGGGTGAAACTGGAAAACGGGCCGCACGAACGTGCACAGGGCACCTATGCAGTCACAAGTACTTAGAAAATTTGATACATCTGCCCTCAACCGAAATGACCAGACCCAAACGCGTTTGGGCGGGCGCCCTCAACAGAAATGACCTGACCCGAACGCGTTTTGGTGGGTGCCCTCAATCGAAACGACCTGACCCAAACACGTTTGGGCAGGCACCCTCAACCGAAACGACCCAACCTGAGTGGGCTTGGGCGGGTGCCCTCAAGCAAAACAACACAGCGCACCTGACTGAATGAAGGCACAAGGGAGCAAACGGAAAATGGGCTGCACGAACATGCATAAGGCATCCATGTGGCCACAAATTAGCAAATTTGATACGGCCGCTATCAAACAAAACGACCCGACCCGAATGCGTTTGGGTGCGTTCCCTCACATGGCGCGACACAGCGTGCATGACCGAACGAAGGCACAAGGGAGAAACGAAAAACGGGCTACATGAACGTGCATAAGGCACCCATCCAGTCACAACTTAGCAAATTTTGATGGTTAAAATTTCTTAAAAATTTTGAAAAAAAAAAGAGGATCTTACCAAAGAGGATTGGTTCTTCACTAGGTCAATCCATTAAGATATTTTTATCTAAGTTTTTTTCTTTGTCTTTAATGCAAATTATTTGTCAACAAAAGGGATATTTCTTTTGATTAATTCATATGCAATGTGATTCATTATCTGCAAAGATTGAATATATTGTGTGAGGGATATATTTTCTACAAAACTATGGATTTTTGTGCGCTGAAAATTGTAAGGGATGGAATGAATCTCTCTCCTTATAAACCATTTTTCTTAGAAACTTTCCTTCCCAAATCTTGTTACTCCCTCATGTTTCACTAATGCACGGAAGGCTAAAGTCAATTAATGGGTCCTTTGCCTCGTACCTAACAGCTTGTTCATTGACATTGCATTATGGAAACAATTTACAAATCTCTATCACTCTAATAGCTTGTTCATTGACATTATATTATCGAAACAGATTACAAATCTCTCACTCGAATAACAAAATTTGAGCGCTTATTTATACAGATCTAGGAAGCTACCGATTCTTACATATCTGGATCTCTATTTCAACTTCTTGGATATTGACAAGAAAATTTCCATCCGATTCAATTTAGGTGATCTATTAATTTACTACTAAAAATTAAATACGAGACTTCAATTTGTGTTTGATGTACAACCAACATATAGAGTTCAGCCTAATTTTTGGAGTTGCAAAAGCCAGCTGCCCTGTTTGTTTTTCATCGGGTTTTCTGGAGATCCACTGTGCCAATTTTCTTCGATTTGGCCAATACTTTATGCTTTCGGGAGTAATTAAACTATACAATCTCCATAACAATGAAGAATCCCATGAGCTACATATAACTATACTACGATTGTGAAAGTTGCGTGATCTTGCTAGGAATTTGACCCCTATCCGCTCACTCGTATTTTATAAATAATTGTTCATTTTATAAAGAAACTTTGACCAAAATCTGTTCACCTAAGCAATTAACCCACGATATAAAGTGAGAAATTAACTTTGCCTTTACTATTATGACATTTGAAGGGAGAAAAGCGTCAGAATTGTGACAGATTGGAGGAAAGTGTCGCAAGACCGACACTTTCCTCAAATCCATCATAATTCCTATGCTTTTTTCCAAACGTCACAATAGCAACACTTAGCTCTAAGTGTCGCTAGAGAGACACTTTCCTCCAATCTGTCACAATTTTGACAGTTTTCTCCAAACGTCGCAAGAATGACATTTACCTCTATGTGTCGCAATACTGACACTTGTCTCCAAACGTCGGTATAGCGACAGTTGTGGGTGGGATTTCAAAAATTGATAAAATTTGGGGAAATTTCTGACATTTGGTCAAAATTGTCTAAACTAAAGTGTGGGAATTTCTGCCAAATGTACTAGTGCATCCGTCTGAAATTGTAATGTTCCAAAAGTTTCATGAATAAATTGGAACATTAATATTTTCTCATATTGTGTAGTAGGTGAATAAAAAGGAAGAGGAAGCCTTTTTAACATGAATAAAACCCTTCCTAATTTAACAAGGTAACTTTTGAGTAGCTTATTTTACACCTCCTAGTATGAAAAGGGTCAAGTGTATGAGGACAAGGTCAGGTTGACCAATTCAACCAGCACAGCCTAAGGAGGAATAGCTTGCCTAAGAAGACAATGCAGTTTTGGATGGAAGAGATTCAAATGAAGATGGAAACCCTAAGAGGTGGGACCAAAGGTGAAAGAGCTCGCAACTTCACAAGGAGGAGAAGGGCAGCATTGTGGGGTTAGCTTGTGTATTTCGATTGCATGTCTACTTAGACATTTTCTGCAAACTCTTGCTAATCAGCAGAGTTTGGAGGAATTCCTGTTTAGGAATTCCTTCTCCTTCATTGAGTGATCTCTTGAAGGGGTTGTGCCTCATTTCTCCCACATCTATATTTTAGGCCAAGAATTTCTCACATTTACAGCATTATTTTTGTAGCAGAGGATGTTGTGTTGCTGGGCAGTGTAGTGGGAGGGTTGTTTCATCTTCTCTTGTGCATTTCCATTCAGTCGAGGGAGTTTCTCTTGCATTGGGGGAGATGTATAGGATATTTTAGAGCTCATTTCAGATCTTTGCATGTGGTCAACTCATGTTCCATCCATTACAACATAGTTCAATGGGTAAACTTTGTTATTTTTGTGAGATCAGCAACTGCGGGGTTTGATCCCTTGCTTGAGAGCTGATTCCTTGGAGGAAGGTCCAACCCTTCTCCTAGAAAGCTCTATATTCCATTCCTTTTCTATATTTGCATATTCTCAGTCATATTTACATTCAGTGTTGCAATGACTACGTTTTCCAGCTACACATATTTGCAAATCTGCACTTGTACACTTGTATTTTCATGAAACCCCTTGTGGGTGATCTTTATTGTGTATAAAAAGGAAAGGAATTACATTTTCTTAGCCATTGGATGTTTATTCATTTCATATCTGATATGTGATGTTATTCTCTATATAAACCCTAATGAAAATAATGCAGATCTTGATTCAGTATTTTCTTCATGCTTTAAGTTATGGGGTTTAAGCTCATTTGAGGCATATAGGAATAGGGAGATCTGTTTATATGAGCTAGAGTCACTTGTTTCACCTAAAATTATGCACTTGAGCTTCATATCATGTCTATTAAGGTTCATAGGTCCCATTTCTCACTTGTATAGCGTTATTTTCTGGAGACAGCTATTTGTGCTTACATGTTGCTACCATTTTCATCTAGTTCACTGTGGGAGAACTGAATAACCTGCTTAAGGTTATTTATTTGAGCTTAAATGATGCAAGGAGGTATAAATATATATTTTATAAGGCATTCCAATAGTGGGTAGCCTTATTTTCACATCTACTTCCTTATACAACATCCCTAAGGAGCTTGCTGCAACAATTCTTAAATAGGAATAATTACATATCTGTAGACAGAGACTACAAAAGGCCAAGTAGCCTCTAGTTCTCTCCCTTTTTTTGAAGGAGACATAACCAGTAAATTCCTTAATAGTCTATCTTTGGCACAGACTTGTGATTTTTCTAAAAAAGGAACATTACAGTGGTATCAGAGCATGATCTTTGGCACTGCCTATGAGATCAAGCTTTCAGAAAACTAAAGAGAGGAGCAAGGAGCAGCCATCTTGGCTCAGCCTGTCCACCCAGAGAATAAAAAGAAGAGGATAAAAAATATGGAGAGGATGAGGTTACTCTCATCCATTTTTCAGATCAGACAGGAGCCTCTCTAAAGTTGTTCAACCAATGGGAAAGAAAGGAGCAATGAAACTCCAAGAGGGTTTCAAGATGAGAAAAGCTGCAGTGAAATCTATAGAGGGTTTCAAGAGTTAGGAGAAGATGAAAGCATTTCCTATGGTCATGAAGGAAGTGAAGAGTATGGAGGGCCACAAGAGGAAGTGGATAGATGGCCAGAGGAGGAGGAGCATTCTTCTCCACTAGAGGAGGCTTCTACCAGCGCTGTCCAGTTCACAGAGGAGCAACCCACCATATCAGCAGTTGGATTAGCCAACAAATCAGAGAGAGGGACTCTTGCAGCCATACAAGATGTCTCAAAGACCCACGAAGGTATGCAAAAATTTCTATGCAGTGACAATTCAGAAAATTTCATAGGAGGATTGGGAAATTTGCATTCACATGGCCCAGGATCGAAACTTCATGTTGATAAAGAAAATCAAGTTTATACAACGATGTACAATAGCTGTTTGATCCAAGGAGGGATCAACACTCATTCCTTTGCACCTTTATTTAGTTGCATGCAGCATGAGGAGTTATGGTGCAAGGACTTGGGGAGCATCATGCATGAGGTGCCATCTCCTAAGGATTTCTTGTCCTTAGCACTCTTGGATTCTTATGGATTCAAGGGTTTGATTAGTGAAATGGCTTTCCTGGAAATTCTTCAAGGGGTTACATCTAAAAATCCAATGAGGTGTAAGGAGGAATACTTGCTTTGGGATAATGGCAGTCTTCATTGGGAAGATGCGAAAGGAGAGAAGGACAGGGGACAGCCATATCTTGATAGAGGAGATTGGATGGAGAGCAAGAGGCTTGTGAGCCACTTGCATATCAATGACACAGGTTAGCAAGAGGCAAAGCTGCGCTAGCTACTAAGGAGAGAGTTTGGCCATCATGACATGTCCTTTTCTCAAGGGTATGTGGATGGAAGGAGCTTGGCAGGATACATTCATCATGGGACAGCAAGGAGCATGGATGCATTGTGGATGTAGGGTAATTTTATTTCCACCACATATGATGAGTGATGGAGCTATGGAGAGGCAGCAAGCATATTTTTTGCTTCGAAGGATTGGGAGGGAGCAAGGGAAAAATCGCTCTCCCACTTGGCATAGTTTTACAAGGGTGAAGTATGGCACTATCATAGTGCAAGAAGTGTTTTCTTTCTGGAGGAGACCCCTCATATATGGCAGCATTATGGAGAATATCTTTGACAAGCTACATGTCAAAGAATGGAGCTTGATATGGATGAGAGCCTATGTGTATAGGCCAACAACGTTATCTCTTTGGAGCAGTAACCAATGGATGAAGTGTGCCCAACGGAAGTGTGGTGGATCCATAACCCACAGGTTCCAGGATCATTTCGCATTTTTTGCACTTGATGAAAAGAGAGGAGGTGAGATGGAGTCATCTATTACTATGCTACATTCTTCTTGACTTGGATTCCCAAGTATGAGAAGAAGGATCTTCTTGTAGCACCTAGCTCATTCCTCTTCATGGGAGCATGCCAAAAAACTATGGAGGGTTCATTCATGAATCCATACATCATTTTATTCCTGTAATATGGTAAGAAATATATTTTTACATTGGTTGATTTGTATACTCTTACCATTATCTTGCAGTGCATGGCTCTACAAGAGGGCAAGCTTACCAGATTGCTCCACGGGCAAAGTTGGGCCAAACTATATGATGGAGGCAGCCATATTTCACATGGCCTATGGAAATTTTTTTTCCATTGCATACATGTTCAGCTAATTTAAATTATCAGCCATGAGTCACAAAGTATTTTTCCATGTAAATTTCGTAAGAAGCAACTCGGAAAACTGCGCTGCCACTATTAGGGAAACTGTTGGTACTTCCTTGCATCACATGAAACCTTCAGCATTTTTCTCATTTTGTTGCTAATCATGACTTCCCTTGCTGATGTGGATCTGATTTACATTGGGTGCATGATTGGAAGGATGACACATGAGTGGGGAGTGCCCTTAAAGGGGAAGGATTCCCACATTTTCTAGATTGCATGTTCTAAAGGGAACATGAGAAAAACTATGGCCACTAAAGCTAAGTATTTGTTTCCTTTTGATGTGGGCCATAAGTATGAATATAATTCATTGTATAATCATGGGCAACTGACAAAATATGACTTTGATGTTCAGCTAATCCATTCAGCCATTTACTTTCTACTACTGAATGTGAGAATTCTCACCACTAGTCATTTAACAACATACTACTTGCTATGCCATTTTCTGAGGAAGCAATGGATGAGATTACGCTATGTCCTTTTGAGACCTTGTTTGTATCATATAGCAGCATTTAAAGCCTACAAAAAACATCTCATTTGGACATTCTATGATGATCATGTCCTCTTCATTATGGAAGAAATGTTTTGGGGCAGCTTGTTCTTCAATGTTGGAGGAGAAATCTTTGGTGGATTGCTCTACATTTTTCCATTTGAGGGCACTAAATTTGCAGCCCATAAATAGCACAAACACTGCACTATTCATAATTGGAGAGGAGGAAAGCGTTGGATAGGCCTCCTTTCCTATCATGTTTAGTTATTCAACCCACCTACACTTCTGGAACCAAAGGTGGAGGAAACTTTTCATGAGTTACCATGCAGGAAGGTGGCTCATTCCATATGGATGGTAGCTTGGGGTGGAGGTTTCAAATTGGGGGAGAGGTTTTCTCATGCATCTTGCACTCCATGCCTTGAAAATACCTCTAGGCCACATATGGTTGTCTCTTTGAGCACTTTCCTTCTCATGATCTTAGTCATTTGGGGTGCTTCACCAAATGCTAGTCTATATGCTTGGGAGAGGCCCTATGGAGTTTCAAGGACGAGATGGAATCATATTCCTTGGAGGATCCCATCATATGATAATGCTACTAGAGGAGTTGAAGAGATTCAGACAGTTCTATCCTTGTAGTTCCTTGAGGACAAGCAACATTTGGGAGGGGAGGACTGTAATGTTCCAAAATTTTCATGAATAAATTGGAGCATTAATTTTTTCTCATATTGTGTAGTAGATGAATAAAAAGGAAGAGGAAGCATTTTTAACATGAATAAAACCCTTCCTAATGTAAAAAAGGAAATTTTGAGTAGCTTATTTTACACCTCCTAGTGTGAAAAGGGCCAAGTGTATGAGGACAAGGTTAGGTTGACCAAGTCAACCAGCGCAGCCTAAGGAGGAATAGCTTGCCTAAGAAGACAGCGCAGTTTTGGAGGGAAGAGATTCAAATGAAGATGGAAACCCTAAGAGGTGGGACCCAAGGTGAAAGAGCTCACAACTTTATAAGGAGGAGAAGGGCAGCATTGTGCGGTTAGCTTGTGTATTTCGATTTTATGTCTACTTAGACATTTTCTGCAAACTGCTCTTGCTCAGTAGAGTTTGGAGGAATTCCTATTTAGGAATTCCCTCTCCTTCATTGAGTGATATCTTGAAGGGTTTGTGCCTCATTTCTGACACATCAAGATTTTAGGCCAATAATTTCTCACATTTACAATGTTATTTCTGTAGCAGAGGACGTTGTGTTGCTGGGAAGTGCAGTGGGAGGGTTGTTTCATCTTCTCTTGTGCATTTCCATTTAGTGGAGGGAGTTTCTCTTGCATTGGGGGAGATGTATAGGAGATTTTAGAGCTCATTTCAGATCTTGGCATGTGTCCAAGTCATGTTCCATCCATTAGAGGGTAGTTCACTAGGTAAACTGCGTTATTTTTTTGAGATCAGCAGTTGCAAGATTTGATCCCTTGCTTGAGAGCTGATTCCTTGGAGGAAGGGCCAACCCTTCTCCCGGAATGATCTATATTCCATTCCTCTTCTATATTTGCATATTCTCAGTCATATTTACATTCAGTGTTGCAATGACTACGTTTTCCAGCTACACATATTTGCAAATCTGCACTTGTACACTTGTATTTTCATGAAACCCCTTATGGGTGATCTTAGGGTTTATTCTCTATATAAACCCTAATGAAAATAACGCAGATCTTGATTCAGTATTTTCTTCATGCTTTAAGTTATGGGGTTTAAGCTCATTTGAGGCATATACGAATAGGGAGATCTGTTTATATGAGCTAGAGTTACTTGTTTCACCTCAAATTATGCATTTGAGCTACATATCATGTCTATTAAGGGTCATAGCTCCCATTTCTCACTTGTATAGCATTATTTTCTGGAGACAGTTATTTGTGCTTACATGTTGCTTCCATTTTCATCTAGTTCACTCTGGGAGATCTGAATAACCTGCTTAAGGTTATTTCTTTGAGCTTACATTCTGCAAGGAGGTCTAAATATATATGTTATAAGGCATTCGAGTAGTGGGTAGCCTTATTTTCACATCTACTTCCTTATACAATATCCCTAAGGAGCTTGCTGCAATAATTCCTAAATAGGAATAATTACATATCTGTAGACAGACACTGCAAAAGGCCAATTAGCCTCTGGTTCTCTCCCTTCTTTGGAAGGAGACATAACCAGTAAATTCCTTAGTAGTCCATGCTTGGAACAAAATTGTGATTTTTTCGAAAAAGAAACATTACAGTGGTATCAGAGCACGATCTCTGGCACTGCCTGTGAGATCAAGCTTTCAGAAAACGAAAGAGAGGAGCAAGGAGCAGCCATCTTGGCTCAGCCTGTCCACCCAGAGAATAAAAAGAAGAGGATAAAAAATATGGACAGGATGAGGTTACTCTCATCCATTTTTCAGATCAGAAAGGAGCCTCTCCAAAGGGGTTCAACCAATGGGAAAGAAAGGAGCAATGAAACTCCAAGAGGGTTTCAAGATGAGAAAAGCTACAGTGAAATCTCTAGAGGGTTTCAATAGTTAGGAGAAGATGAAAGCATTTCCTATGCTCATGAAGGAAGTGAAGGGTATGGAGGGCCACAAGAGGAAGTGGATAGATGGCTAGAGGAGGAGGAGCATTCTTCTCCATTGGAGGAGGATTCTACCAGTGTTGTCCAGTTCATAGAGGAGGAGCCCACCATATCAGCAGTTGGATTAGCCAACAAATCAGAGAGAGGGACTCTTGCAGCCATACAAGATGTCTCAAATACCCACGAAGGTATGCAAAAATTTCCATGCAGTGACAATTCAGAAAATTTCATAAGAGGATGGGAAAATTTGCATTGACATGGCCCAGGATCGAAACTTCATGTTGATAAAGAAAATCAAGTTTATACAGTGATGTACAATAGCGGTTTGATCCAAGGAGGGATCAACACTCATTCCTTTGCCCCTTTATTGAGTTGCATGCAGCATGAGGAGTTATGGTGCAAGGACTTGGGGAGAATCATGCATGAGGTGCCATCTCCTAAGGATTTCTTGTCCTTAGCACTCTTGGATTCTTGTGGATTCAAGGGTTTGATTGGTGAAAGGCCTTTCCTGGAAATTATTCAAGGGGTTACATCTAAACATCCAATGAGGTGTAAGGAGGAATACTTGCTTTGCGATAGTGGCAGTCTTCATTGAGAAGATGCCAAAGGAGAGAAGGATTGGGGACAGCCATATCTTGATAGAGGAGATTGGATGGAGAGAAAGAGGCTTGTGAGCCACTTGCATATCTAAGACACAGGGTAGCAAGAGGCAAAGCTGCGCTAGCTACTAAGGAGAGGGTTTGGCCATCATGACATGTCCATTTCTCAAGGGTATGTGGATGGAAGGAGCTTGGGAGGATACATTCATCATTGGACAACAAGGAGCGTGGATGCATTGTGGAGGTAGGGTAATTTTGTTTCCACCACATATGATGAGTGATGGAGCTATGGAGAGGTAGCAAGGATATTTGTTGCTTCGAAGGATTGGGAGGGAGCAAGGGAAAAATCACTCTCCCACTTGGCATAGTGTTGCAAGGGTGAAGTATGGCACTATCATAGTGAAAGAGGTGTTTTCTTTATGGAG
Source organism: Pinus albicaulis (assembly GCA_034641835.2). Lineage (NCBI taxonomy): Eukaryota > Viridiplantae > Streptophyta > Pinopsida > Pinales > Pinaceae > Pinus > Pinus albicaulis. The sequence continues at coordinate 54,728 of JAXQQM020083692.1, forward strand.
GAGACCCCTCATATATGGCAGCATTATGGAGAATATCTTTGACAAGCTACATGTCAAAGAATGGAGCTTGATATGGATGAGAGCCTATGTGCATAGGCCAACAACGTTATCTCTTTGGAGCAGTAACCAATGGATGAAGTGTGCCCAACGGAAGTGTGGTGGATCCATAACCCACAGGTTCCAGGATCATTTTGCATTTGTTGCACTTGATGAAAAGAGAGGAGGTGAGATGGATAAGGTAGTAGATGGAGTCATCTATTACTATGCTACATTCTTCTTGACTTGGATTCCCAAGTATGAGAAGAAGGACCTTCTTGTAGCACCTAGCTCATTCCTCTTCATGGGAGCATGCCAAACAACTATGGAGGGTTCATTCATGAATCCATACATCATTTTATTCCTAGAATATGGTAAGAAATATATTTTTACATTGGTTTATTTGTATACTCTTACCATTATCTTGCAGTGCATGGCTCTACAAGAGGGCAAGCTTACCAGATTGCTCCACGGGCTAAGATGGGCCAAACTATATGATGGAGGCAGCCATATTTCACATGGCCTATGGCAAATTTTTTTCCATTGCATACATGTTCAGCTAATTTAAATTATCAGCCATGAGTCACAAAGCATTTTTCCATGTAAATTTTTGAAGCAGCAACTTGGAAAACTGCCCTGCCACTATTATGGAAACTGTTGGTACTTCCTTGCATCACATGAAACCTTCAGCATTTTCCTCATTTTGTTGCTAATCATGAATTCCCTTGCTGATGTGGATCTGATTTACATTGGGTGCATGATTGGAAGGATGACCCATGAGTGGGGAGTGTCCTTAAAGGGGAAGGATTCCCACATTTTCTTCATTGCATCTTCTAAAGGGAAGATGAGAAAAACTATGGCCACTAAAGCTAAGTATTTGTTTCCTTTTGATTTGGGCCATAAGTATGAATATCATTCACTGTATAATCATGGGCAACTGACCAAATATGAATTTTATGTGCAGCTGATCCATTCAGCCATTTACTTGCTACTACTGAATGTGAGAATTCTCACCACTAGTCATTTAACAACATACTACTTGCCATGCCATTTTCTGAGGAAGCAAGGGATGAGATTACGCTATGTCCTTTTGAGACCTTGTTTGTATCATACAGCAGCATTTAAAGCCTGAAACAAACATCTCATTTGGACATTCTATGATGATCATGTCCTCTTCATTATGGAAGAAATGTTTTGGGGCAGCTTGTTCTTTAATGTTGGAGGAGAAATTTTTGGTGGATTTCTCTACATTTTGCCATTTGAGGGCAATAAATTTGCAGCCCATAAATAGCACATACTATTCAATATTAATAATTGGAGAGGAGGATAGCATGGGATAGGCCTTCTTTCCTATCATTTTTAGTTATTCAACCCACCTACACTTCTGGAACCAAAGGTGGAGGAAACTTTTCATGAGTTACCATGCAGGAGGGTGGCTCATTCCATATGGATGGTAGCTTGGGGTGGAGGTTTCACATTGGGGCAGAGGACTTCCCATGCATATTGCACTCCATGACTTGAGAAGACCTCTAGGCCACATATGGTTGTCTCTTTGAGCACTTTCCTTCTCATGATCTTAGTCATTTGGGGTGCTTCACCAAATGCTAGTCTATATGCTTGGGAGAGACCCTATGGAGTTTCATGGACGAGATGGAATAAAATTCCTTGGAGGATCCCATCATATGCTAATGCTGCCAGAGGAGGTGAAGAGATTCACATAGTTCTATCCTTGCAGTTGCTTGAGGACAAGCAACATTTGGGAGGGGAGGACTGTAATGTTCCAAAATTTTCATGAATAAATTGGAACATTAATTTTTGCTCATATTGTGTAGTAGGTGAATAAAAAGGAAGAGGAAGAATTTTTAACATGAATAAAACCCTTCCTAATGTAAAAAAGGAAATTTTGAGTAGCTTATTTTACACCTCCTACTGTGAAAAGTGCCAAGTGTATGAGGACAAGGTTAGGTTGACCAAGTCAACCAACACAGCCTATGGAGGAATAGCTTGCCTAAGAAGACAACGCAGTTTTGGAGGGAAGAGATTCAAATGAAGATGGAAACCCTAAGAGGTGGGACCCAAGGTGAAAGAGCTCACAACTTCATAAGGAGGAGAAGGGTAGCATTGTGGGGTTAGCTTGTGTATTTCGATTTTATGTCTACTTAGAAATTTTCTGCAAACTCTTGTTGCTCAGCAGAGTTTGGAGGAATTCTTGTTTAGGAATTCCTTCTCCTTCATTGAGTGATATCTTGAAGGGGTTGTGCCTCATTTCTCCCACATCAAGATTTTAGGCCAATAATTTCTCACATTTACAATGTTATTTCTGTAGCAGAGGACGTTGTGTTGCGGGGAAGTGCAGTGGGAGGGTTGTTTCATCTTCCCTTGTGCATTACCATTTAGTGGAGGGAGTTTCTCTTGCATTGAGGGAGATGTATAGGAGATTTTAGAGCTCATTTCAGATCTTGGCATGTGTCCAACTCATGTTCCATCCATTATAGCGTAGTTCACTGGGTAAACTGCGTTATTTTTTTGAGATCAGCAGCTGCGGGATTTCATCCCTTGCTTGAGAGCTAATTCCTTGGAGGAAGGGCCAACCCTTCTCTTGAAAAGATCTATATTCCATTCCTCTTCTATATTTGCATATTCTCAGTCATATTTACATTCAGTGTTGCAATGACTACGTTTTCGAGCTACACATATTTGCAAATCTGCATTTGTACACTTGTATTTTCATGAAACCCCTTATGGGTGATCTTTATTGTGTGTAAAGAGGAAAGGAATCACATTTTATTAGGAATTGGATGTTTATTCATTTCAGATATGATATGTCATGTTATTATCTATATAAACCCTAATGAAAATAATGCATATCTTGATTCAGTATTTTCTTCATGCTTTAAGTTATGGGGTTTAATCTCATTTGAGGCATATACGAATAGGGAGATCTGTTTATATGAGCTAGAGTGACTTGTTCCACCTCAAATTATGCATTTGAGCTGCATATCATGTCTATTAAGGGTCATAGCTCCCATTTCTCACTTGTATAGCATTATTTTCTAGAGACAGCTATTTGTGCTTACATGTTGCTTCCATTTTCATCTAGTTCACTGTGGGAGATCTGAATAACCTGCTTAAGGTTATTTATTTTAGCTCACATTCTGCAAGGAGGTCTAAATATATATGTTATAAGGCATTCCAGTAGTGGGTAGCCTTATTTTCACATCTACTTCCTTATACAACATCCCTAAGGAGCTTGCTGCAATAATTCCTAAATAGGAATAATTACATATCTGTAGATAGAGACTGCAAAAGGCCAATTAGCCTCTGGTTCTCTCCCTTATTTTGAAGGAGACATAACCAGTAAATTCCTTAGTAGTCCATCTTTGGCACAGACTTGTGATTTTTCCGAAAAAGGAACATTATAGTGGTATATGAGCATGATCTATGGCACTGCCTGTGAGATCAAGCTTTCAGAAAACTAAAGAGAGGAGCAAGGAGCAGCCATCTTGGCTCAGCCTGTCCACCCAGATAATAAAAAGAAGAGGATAAAAAATATGGACAGGATGAGGTTACTCTCATCCATTTTTCAGATCAGAAAGGAGCCTCTCCAAATGGGTTAAACCAATGGGAAAGAAAGGAGCAATGAAACTCCAAGAGGGTTTCAAGATGAGAAAAGCTGCAGCGAAATCTCTAGAGGGTTTCAAGAGTTAGGAGAAGATGAAATCATTTCCTATGCTCATAAAGGAAGTGAATAGTATGGAGGGCCACAAGAGGAAGTGGATAGATGGCTAGAGGAGGAGGAGCATTCTTCTCCACTGGAGGAGGCTTCTACCAGCGCTATCCAGTTCAAAGAGGAGCAGCCCACCATATCAGCAGTTGGATTAGCCAAAATATCAGAGAGAGGGACTCTTGCAGCCATACAAGATGTCTCAAAGACCCACGAAGGTATGCAAAAATTTCCATGCAGTGACAATTCAGAAAATTTCATAAGAGGATTGGCAAATTTGCATTCACATGGCCCAGGATCGAAACTTCATGTTTATAAAGAAAATCAAGTTTATATATCATTGTAAAATAGTGGTTTGATCCAAGGAGGGATCAACACTCATTCCTTTGCCCCTTTATTGAGTTGCATGCAGCATGAGGAGTTATGGTGCAAGGACTTGGGGAGCATCATGCACGAGGTGCCATCTCTTAAGGATTTCTTGTCCTTAGCACTCTTGGATTCTTATGGATTCAAGGGTTTGATTGGTGAAAGGCCTTTCCTGGAAATTATTCAAGGGGTTACATCTAAACATCCAATGAGGTGTAAGGAGGAATACTTGCTTTGGGATAATGGCAGTCTTCATTGGGAAGATGCCAAAGGAGAGAAATATTGGGGACAACCATATCTTGATAGAGGAGATTGGATGGAGAGAAAGAGGCTTGTGAGCCACTTTCATATCTATGACACAGGGTAGCAAGAGGCAAAGCTGCGCTAGCTACTAAGGAGAGAGTTTGGCCATCATGACATGTCCTTTTCTCAAGGGTATGTGGATGGAAGGAGCTTGGCAAGATACATTCATCATGGGACAGCAAGGAGCGTGGATGCATTGTGGGGGTCTGTTAATTTTGTTTCCACCACATATGATGAGTGATGGAGCTATGGTGAGGCAACAAGGATATTTGTTGCTTCGAAGGATTGGGAGGGAGCAAGGGAAAAATAACTCTCCCACATGGCATAGTGTTGCAAGGGTGAAGTATGACACTATCATAGTGCAAGAGGTGATTTCTTTATGGAGGAGACCCCTCATATATGGCAACATTATGGAGAATATCTTTGACAAGCTACATTTCAAAGAATGGAGCTTGATATGGATGAGCGCCTATGTGTATAGGCCAACAGCGTTATCTCTTTGGAGCAGTAACCAATGGATGAAGTGTGCCCAATGGAAGTGTGGTGGATCCATAACCCACAGGTTCCAGGATCATTTCGCATTTGTTTCACTTGATGAAAAGAGAGGAGGTGAGATGGATAAGGTAGTATATGGAGTCATCTATTACTATGCTACATTCTTCTTGACTTGGATTCCCAGGTATGAGAAGAAGGATCTTCTTGTAGCACCTAGCTCATTCCTCTTCATGGGAGCATGCCAAACAACTAAGGAGGGTTCATTCATGAATCCATACATCATTTTATTCCTAGAATATGGTAAGAAATATATTTTTACATTGGTTTATTTGTATACTCTTACCATTATCTTGCAGTGCATGGCTCTACAAGAGGGCAAGCTTACCAAATTGCTCCACGGGAAAAGTTGGGCTAAACTATATGATGGAGGCAGCCATATTTAACATGGCGTATGGAAATTTTTTTTTCATTGCATACATGTTCAGCTAATTTAAATTATCAGCCATGAGTCACAAATCATTTTTCCATGTAAATTTCTGAAGCAATAACTTGGAAAACTGCGCTGCCAGTATTATGGAAACTGTTGGTACTTCCTTGCATCATATGAAACCTTCAGCATTTTCCTCAATTTGTTGCTAATAATGACTTCCCTTGCTGATGTGGATCTGATTTACATTGGATGCATGATTGGAAGGATGACACATGAGTGGGGAGTTTCCTTAAAGGGGAAGGATTCCCATATTTTCTTCTTTGCATGTTCTAAAGGGAACATGAGAAAAACTATGGCCACTAAAGCTAAGTATTTGTTTCCTTTTGATGTGGGCCATAAGTATGAATATAATTCATTGTATAATAATGGGAAACTGACCAAATATGACTTGTATGTTTAGCTGATCCATTCAGCCATTTACTTTCTACTACTGAATGTGAGAATTCTCACCACTAATCATTTAACAACATACTACTTGCCATGCCATTTTCTAAGGAAGCAATGGATGAGATTACACTATGTCCTTTTGAGACCTTGTTTGTATCATACAGCAGCATTTAAAGCCTACAACAAACATCTTATTTGGACATTCTATGATGATCATGTCCTCTTCATCATGGAAGAAATGTTTTGGGGCAGCTTCTTCTTCAATGTTGGAGGAGAAATCTTTGGTGGATTGCTCTACATTTTTCCATTTGAGGGCAATGAATTTGCAGCCCATAAATAGAATATACTATGCGCTATTCATAATTGGAGAGGAGGACAGCGTGGGATAGGCCTTCTTTCCTATCATGTTTAGTTATTCAACCCACCTACAGTTCAGGAACCAAAGGTGGAGGAAAATTTTCATGAGTTACCATGCAGGAGGGTGGTTCATTCCATATGGATGGTAGCTTGGGGTGGAGGTTTCACATTGGGGGAGAGGACTTCCCATGCATCTTGCACTCCATGCCTGGAGAAGACCTCTAGGCCACATATGGTTGTCTCTTTGAGCACTTTCCTTCTCATGATCTTAGTCATTTGGGGTGCTTCACCAAATGCTAGTCTATATGCTTGGGAGAGGCCCTATGGAGTTTCATGGACGATATGGAATCATATTCCTTGGAGGATCCCATCATATGCTAATCCTGCCAGAGGAGGTGAAGAGATTCACACAGTTATATCCTTGCAGTTGCTTGAGGACAAGCAACATTTGGGAGGGGAGGACTATAATGTTCCAAAATTTTCATGAATAAATTGGAACATTAATTTTTGCTCATATTGGGTAGTAGGTGAATAAAAAGGAAGAGGAAGAATTTTTAACATGAGTAAAACCCTTCCTAATGTAAAAAACGAAATTTTGAGTAGCTTATTTTACACCTCCTAGTGTGAAAAGGGCCAAGTGTATGAGGACAAGGTTAGGTTGACCAAGTCAACCGGCGCAGCCTGAGGAGGAATAGCTTGCCTAAGAAGACAGCACAGTTTTGGAGGGAAGAGATTCAAATGAAGATGGAAACCCTAAGAGGTGGGACCCAAGGTGAAAGAGCTCACAACTTCATAAGGAGGAGAAGGGCAGCATTGTGGGGTTAGCTTGTGTATTTCGATTTTATGTCTACTTAGACATTTTCTGCAAACTCCTGTTGCTCAGCAGAGTTTGGAGGAATTCCTGTTTAGGAATTCCTTCTCCTTCATTGAGTGATATCTTGAAGGGGTTGTGCCTCATTTCTCCCACATCAAGATTTTAGGCCAATAATTTCTCACATTTACAATGTTATTTCTGTAGCGGAGGATGTTGTGTTGATGGGCAGTGCACTGGGAGGGTTGTTTCATCTTCTCTTGTGCATTTCCATTTAGTGGAGGGAGTTTCTCTTGAATTAAGGGAGATGTATAGGAGATTTTAGAGCTCATTTCAGATCTTGGCATGTGTCCAACTCATGTTACATCCATTAGAGCATAGTTCACTGGGCAAACTGCGTTATTTTTTTTAGATCAACAGCTGCGGGATTTGATCCCTTACTTGAGAGCTGATTCCTTGGAGGAAGGGCCAACCCTTCCCCCAGAAAGATCTATATTCCATTCCTCTTATATATTTGCATATTATCAGTCATATTTACATTTAGTTTTGCAGTGATTGCATTTTCGAGCTACACATATTTGCAAATCTGCACTTGTACACTTGTATTTTCATGAAACCCCTTGTGGGTGATCTTTATAGTGTATAAAGAGGAAAGGAATCACATTTTCTTAGCGATTGGATGTTTTTTAATTTCAGATCTGATATGTCATGTTATTCTCTGTATAAACCCTAATTAAAATAACTCAAATCTTGATTCATTATTTTCTGCATGTTCTAAGTTATGGGGTTTAAGCTCATTTGAGGCATATAGGAATAGGGAGATCTGTTTATATGAGCTAGAGTCATTTGTTTCACCTCAAATTCTGCATGTGAGCTAAATATCATGTCTATTTAGGGTAATAGCTCCAATTTCTCACTTGTATAGCGTTATTTTATGGAGACAGTTGTTTGTGCTTACATGTTGCTGCCATTTTCAGCTAGTTTACTGTGGGAGATCTGAATAACCTGCTTAAGGTTATTTCTTTGAGTTCAAATTCTGCAATGAGGTTCAAATGTATATGTTATAAGGTATTCCAATAGTGGGTGGCCTTATTTTCACATGTGATTCCTTATATATCATCCCTAAGGAGCTTGCTGCAGCAATTCCTGAATAGGAATAATTACATATATGTAGATAGATACTACAAAAGGTCAGGTAGCCTCTGGTTCTATCCCTTGTTTGGAAGGATACATAACCAGTAAATGCCTCAGCAATCCATCTTTGGCACAGACTTGTGATTTTTCCGAAAAAGGAACATTACAGAAATGTCGTGACTGCTACAATTTACTTTGTGATTGCAAACAATGACTCTTTCATTTACTTCATTCAATGCCTTTCATTAAAGTGATGAGTCAATATATTCTTCCGCTATATGATATGATTTGAAAAAAAATTGGTTTGATCCAATTTCAATCTCTGTCAAAGTAACCACAGAAAAACAGAGAATATTAAGTACTCAATATTTGCTCGTTTCTCTGAAGGGAGATTATGCAAATTTTTTGTAAAAACTCGAACTATGAGAATATAAATGTGCAGATATAATATTTTCTTCTCTTATTTTCGCTTACAAAATAAAAGAGGAGGAAAAACACCTTTTATTCATTTTATCTCATTAGGGGCAAACCCTATCAAAAGTTTTATAGGGTTTTTTTTAATTTTCATGTCATGTTCCCGATGAACTTATTGAATTCATCTCAAATGGAATCATACTAGTTGAAGTAGGATAAATAAATGATGGGTTGTATGATGGAAAATTAGTCATTTTTGTTTGTTGTTTATTTGTTAGGAAAAACATCATTTAATTAGTCTGCTCATTGTAGGTTATGACCGTGTCATCTGTTGAGTACATTTTGATGAATTATCCCATGAATTATGTCGATGTGACAATTTTTTTTTTGATTGATGTTTCTCTTATTCAATATGCATCAAATATTTAGGTGGTATATCCTTGGTTAGATCAATTTCAGTTGCATGAGTGTTGGTATGATTTCTCGCGACCTACTCTATTTGGTCTTGTTCCTAGCAAGAAGTATGATTTTGTTTATGAATAAAACTATCATTCTCCTTATTAGTAGTGGTTCCATTTTGCATGGGATTTAGTCCTAATGAAGATTCATATATTTATTATATCGCATATCGCATATTCTCCATAAAATAATTATTTTAATTTCCTACTACTTATTGTATATCTGCTTCAATAGACGACACTCATGTTTTTTTTTCGAGGCCTTTTATCTGCTTCACCTTCTTGCTTGGTAAAATCAAACACTTTTTGGTTTTGTAGAAAAATTTATGATAATAACTCTTCCCACGAAATTCCTTCAAAATAATTCTCAGTCGCCTAGACTCTAGAACATATTTCGATTGGAATTATGTGATGCTTTCTCCAAAGGAACTGACATGTCGACCTTAAAGGGTTGTAGATACAACGCAAATTATGTCTCGTCATCCAAATCTGCACCATAGAGTGAGGTAATAATTTCTTGAGATGGATCTAGGACTCCGGGAGGAGTAGGAAATTTTGTGCTAGACTGTTGTAACAATTCGTCAAACACTTGTAAAAAAGTGGGTTGATAGGGAAGTTCCAAAGGATCCACCTCAGTAGAATTATTATACCAATATTTGGTAACATCCATACATAAATATATGTTAGAAGTGGACAACAATGCCCGACATACATGTTGTGTAACCCTCCAATTGTTTGATGATGACTTAATATTCAACCACCAATTTATGAATAAATCATGGGGGGGCCAAAGACTAGGGTTTCCCCAACCAACCATGTGAGAAAAATTTAAAATTATGCATAAACAACATTTCCTTCCTTGTGAATTTAGTCTCTCCAAACAACAGACTAGACTTCATGTGTAAAAAAACAAGAAAATAAGGGAAACAAATATATTTACCCAATTTCTGTTAGTTCTGATAGTTGTTTTTTATGAGGCCTACAAAATATTCTGTCCAATTGTATCTCTTCAAAAAGCCTGTTATTTTTCCAATTTCTTCGAGGTTGTTTAATTTAACATCCAAGGCTCGACCAATAGGTCCTTGACTTGGCTAATCACTCAACCTCTTGAATTATTCCTTGACACTTCACCGTTGAATGTTGTAAGCCACTTGTTATAGTCGATTGTATTAATAACCTTTTCTCTCTTTTATGATAAACCTTTAATCAAGTGGATGGTGGTCATTGGAATCAACTGGGTTTGGACCAACAAAAGATTCCCATTGCGGTATATACTTATCAGACACTTTACATATTCTTCATTCATTCCTTGCATATCTTCCACTACTGGGGATCCAATAATTTCACATTTTCCTTCCTTCAACCACTAAGACTCTGAATTCAAGTGATTATCTCAACTATCCCATCAAAGGAATGGCTCATAATTATTTTCCCAAAATCATTCATCTACCTTTGCTAGTTTTATATGGTGCATGTAGACTTCAAGCTCTCGTTTTCCTACAAGATCAAATCTTGCCTTGGTTCATGGATCGACTGTAACATCATCATCCTCAAAGTGAAATTTCATTTTTTCCATTGTACAATCACCCTAAAATTATGAAGTTCTCAAACAATCTAAAAATTTGGAGTCTGAAATCAGAGGGATTGGTATGTCTATAATATCATCAAGGTAAAAAATGACACTTAAAGGTATTTCTTGCAGAATATTAAGCACACAGAAGGATTCATAATTTTTTATGAAATTGAAATTAAATGCACCATCATTTCTACCTGCTTCCTTTTCCATGAATTATCTCATCAAATTTTGATTTGATATTCCAATGTCACATAGTGTGTGCATGGCACTTGATCGCCACATTATTCATGGAGTGGTAAATGATTTTGTGATGATTTGATTTGATGGGTGATGTATGTCTAACATTTATGGTACTTGTGACATATGTAACATGTTATGAGTGGATTAATATATGTGAGTAATTTAATTTTAAATTTTAATTTTTGTCTCTTATGAGTTCTCTTGTCAAAATTATGTGTTTTCCATTTATTTGCAATTGGTTTTCTAATACTATCTTCCAAAACATGGTCAAATCCTTTATCTTGAGTATCTATCATATTGATATTGGTTTTCTTTCTGCTTGATTTTCAATTATGCTCTCTTTATTGGATCCTAAACTCCTATGTTAGTTACTTTATTTCTTAATCTATAACTTCTTTTTGTAAACATATTTCTAAATTATTCTTGAGAAACAAAAATTTTATTTTTACCAATTATATGATCAATTATCTTGCCATTGAGTGGTTTTCAAGGTAACTCATGTCACTGGCACCTCAAAATGTTTTTTCGGTAGGAACATGCCATTGTTGTTAAGAAACATACTTCATATATCGGGCACAGTGGACAATTGACTTGAACAAATTCCCTTGCAATGTCTTCAATTGTACCACTCTTGAAGGTCATATGTCTTCAATATTGAAGGGTCCCAACCTTGCCATTTCTAGTTTTCTTTGTTTACCCTTTACTTCAGAGTTGTATAATAGAATTAAATCACCGACTTTAAAATAATTTATTTGAAAATTTCTATCATGTCATGCCTTTTATTTGATGTTATTAGTTTGATATTTATAAAGTATATGGACTCAATATTTCTCAAATTTTTGTAATTGTTGGAGTATTTCCTTGTACATTTTTGTATTATATTTCAATATAGTCAATTCACTTACTGCATTCCCCAATCTTTGGATTGAAATGAATGCTTCTTTTCCATAGACAAGTTTGAAAGGTTTCGATCTTTTCAAATGCTTGTATGTTGTGTGGTATTCCTAGAGGATGTTTGGTAACTTTTAATCTCACTCATCTCTATATAGATTGAAAACCTCCGATATTCCCTTATGTAGTGTTTGATTAAAAGCTTTGGCAATGCCATTTTTTTGTGGGTGATATGCAATGGTGTTCCTATTTTCAATCATGAAGTTAATCACTAACGTTTGAATATTAAAATTTACAAAGTGATTCCCTCTATCACTAATGATGACAAAAGGGTAGCCAAACCATGTTACTATATTTTTTTATCTGAATTTTTCTGCTACTTATTTGGTACACGATTCAAATGAAATTTTCCTCTGCCCAGTTTGTTAGATATTACACTATTGTTATGACTTAATTTTCTTATATACATCTAAAATTTTTGGGAAATGGTCTAAAAAATTCAACGGACCAGATCTCAAAGGGTAGTGACGAAAAAATTGAAAGTAACAACATATCATGTTTAGGTAGTAGTTACATGGATCTCTGGTATATATTTCATTTTTTTACATGCAGTGAGCAATCTTAAAATATTTTTAGCCACCATAACCCATCCTATTTTCCTTGCTATCATGTCACCCCGATAATGACCTCGAAGTCCCGATTTATGTGCCTCATCTATGATATCCTTTGTTTCATTTTCCAAGGCACATATTTGAAGCACCTCATCAGTACCAGTTTTATATAATATTCCATTTATCAATGTAAATGGTGAGGTCTTAATAACAAGTATGTTTTTCTTCTTCTTAGATAATCCCTCTAGCTCTTTTCTCATCTATAATTTTTTTTTAATATTCACCCACTTTACAAGGATTTATTCGATTCTAAATAAGTGAGAATCTTGGAGGTCATCTTCAATATCGGTCAGTTCCTCTTGTGGATATTCTAGTTGAGTTAAATGATCAGAACCAACGGTCTTCTTGCCTGGTCGAACAATAACTTCAAATTCAAATTCTTGAAGTAATAATAACCTTATACCAATGAGCCCTTGTTTAACTATTTTATTAATGAGGTACGTTAGTTCTCGGTGATTAGCGTAGAATATAAATGGTTTCTCTATAAGGTAATGTCAGAATTTCTGTAAGACGAATATAATGGCTAGAGCTTCCCTTCTAGTTGTTTTTTAATTTCTCTCAAATTTATTTAGCCTCCAATGCGAATTGGAGTTACGGTGATCTATCAACTCATCATCGAGTTGTGCCATAATTGCCTCATTCAATGCATTGAGATGCATGTGAAACTACTTTGACCATTTGTGGAACTTTAAAATGGGCGGTTCAACTAATTTCTTCTTTAGAAACTAGAATGACTCATATCACTATTTCAACCAAATGAATGGAACATATTTACTTAATAGTTCTTCTATGGGAAATATAATATCATAGTGATGGATGATGAATTGTTTGTAATAACCATTGTGGCCCAAAAATATTTTAATTTTTTTTATTCACAGGAGGTTTCAAGTCCAAAATCACTTTAATATTTCTCATATGGACTTTTATTTCGTCCTTTGAAACCACATGGCATAGCAGTATTCCAATAGGTGTTGCAAAGATACTTTTACTTCTTTTTTTTTATGTTCAATTATAGGAAAAAATTTGTCCATCTGTCCAACATTAATCTAAGCCATTGTATATGATATTCAAGAAAATTATAAACTGTCTAGTCATCAAAGTAGACTACCGTTTTTTTATAGATATTCTCTAGAAAATCTCTGACAACGATTCATGAAAATATTGCTGCTACATTTTTTATTCCAAAGCACATTACTCGATAAGTAAAAGAACCAAATTCAGTTACAAAGGTTGCATTTTCTCTATCTTCTTCTACTATAGGTATTTGATTATACCCTGAGAACCCATATGTAAAAGAGTAAAAATCATGGCCTTCATTTATTATTTTGTTCGCAAATGGGGTAGATAATGGATTAGTCATTGTTATCGTATTCGACCCATGGTAATCAACAAATATATGTAATTTATTAAGTTCATGTTTTTTGGGATTCACCACAATGGGACTTGACCATTATGATGTCTCTATCAGTTAGACGATGCCAACAACAAGCATCCCATCTATTTTTTTATGTACAATGGGTTTATATTTATGAGAAAATCAATTGTCTCTTTTCTATTAGCTTAGCTCTTAGATTGAGGTTTATTTTCATATCCCCCATTTCTTTTACAATGCCCTTTCATTCTTTATAGTCACAGGAAAATACATCTTGATATTCATTTAGTAGGTCGAATAATTATGCTAGATGTTTTTCTCACCAACATTCACCAATTCAAACAATATTTTATTAATCATATTTTGATATAATTACTTCTGATATCTTTACCTCTCCATTCATTTAGTCATGTGACTTTTATTCATCAAGTTATTTATCCCCGAATTTTACTTCTTAGTATGTAAGTGGGAAATCTGGTTTCTCGGGTTTATCAATTTCTTGCTTCTCCCTTTTGTACATTAATTTTAGTCTTATGTGGTTCTCTAGATGATTTTTGTTCCCAAAAAAAAAATTTCTAGGTATAAGTCATTAGAGGAATTTTGAGGCCTAAAATATGGCTCCTAATGAAATTATAAAATAAAAGTGGAAATAATAAAATAATATTATATTACATAATCAAATTTTAGAGGGAAAAAGGAAAAACTATTTTTTCCATCTCTTATTTTCAACTTATCTCCCTATGGGGTTACTCAAATTTTGAGTGGAAACACTTGTTGGATGAAAAAATTGATTCATCATCCAAGGAGTACCCATGTTGCATACATTTGATGGACCCTTCTACACGAAAAATGAGAGATGCATGAAAAATGTGATTGCAATCACGTTTTTTCATGTATTTCTCATTTTTCGCATAGTAGGGTCCACCAAACGTATGAAACATGGGTACTCCTTGGACGAGGAATCAAATTTTGCATCCAACGAGTACTCCCACACAATGTTTCAGTAAAACCATAGAGATATAAGTTGAAAATACAAATTGAAAAGTAGTTTTATTATTTTACAAATTTTTAATCTTTTTACCTTTTTACCCCAAAAATGGTGAATCATCCCCCATGTTTGACATCATCATCCTGAATCCTATTGGTTCTTATAATTTTTTTTTTACTTGTACATTTTTACTAGGAGGCCCATTTTAGACCAAAAAATTTCTCTAATGGCCTAGTCGATTTCTAATCATTTGGAAATTTTCTTCTCTAATGTGCATGACAAATAGTTGCAAGTCGATGGGACATCGAATGATTTTTTTTAATTGTCGGTTTGTTTTTATTTTATAAACACCTTTATTTTTTGAACTGTTTGATTAAATTCTCATTCCTCTAGTTTAAGTTGAAATTCTTTGATGAAATTTTCTCTCAACTCTAGCGAGTGTAAATATTGTCTCCAAGCTACCTCTAATTTATACCATTTCTTGGGAAAGTCATCCAAAGTATTCATAAACATATGAGGCAAAAATCTCTCATCTTTCTAGCTAAACCTACATCATTCCAAATTAGATTTATGTATATGAGGAACGAAATCCTATCCAGGGCTAAATATGGGTATATTTTCTTGTGCATAAATTTTCAACCTCCAATGAATTCAATAAAACATGTTGTCATTTTTTTCCATGTTTGCAATTAGGATGAATGAGTGTCCCACCATCTTGCCACTTAACTTATAAAGGTTTAGGTGAAACTTTGCATCCTCCCTTCTTCTCCTATAGATTTTTTTTCATGTTCAATTTTATTAATAGGGGAAGCCAATTTTTTAATCGAAATCATGTTTCTGGATTCTTGCTTTAAATCAGTCCAAAGAAGTGATAGTGATCCTTTGCAATTTTTTTCTTTAATTATGGGTAGAAATTTGATAAAATAGCAAGGTCATAATTTTTTCATCGAGATAACTTCAATTTTCCAACATTCTTTAGCTTTCTCTTCATATTTTTCAACTTGCCACTCATAAAGCTCGGTGTTATAATTTTGACTAATGGAAAGAGGAGACCTTGTCAAGATTTCACCAAAGGAATTTCGTTCCACATTTTCTTGACCTTCGTGTAGTAATCGGTGCAATATTCTTGTTTGTAATTCTTCTTCACAAGATTTGACCGATCGCTTTCCTTGATGAGGATCCAAATGGATAATATTTTTCTTGTTGTTATATTTGAGCTTCATTCTATATTTCTTTAATGATATAGTCGATTTCATCCTCCATCCCCACAATATTCTAACTAGTGCAGGATATGCATTTATTCCATTAAATAATTCAATGAATACAAAATCAACTGTTTTTGGGATGACCATAATTGAATTTTTTACTTCCATTAATGTACCATATGGTTCGATGAATCTTTGATTGAAAATTTTGAGATAATGAGTTCTCCTTTCCAGTTTTTTTTTTCCCATGCTTATCCATGTTCCTCGAGGGAGTATATTCACTTGTGACCCAAATTTTATGATGAATTTTCATACCATATAGCCATTTATTTCTAGGTTAACTTGTGTATCATGATCTTTGAATTTTTTTCCTTGTGATAGTTGTCACACATTTTTACATATCTCCCTGCTTTGATTGTAATATTTTAGCATGTTCAAAAGTTATTTTAGACATCTATTTGAATGTTATACTTTTATAGTCCCCAATAATTCTTCTAATATGATATCCCTTGATATTTTTTGTGAGTCAACTTCATTTGTAAAAAAATAAATTGCTCGTGTCATTGTTTCGTATTGAACGTGCATATCTAGATACTTTGTCGTATTTTTTGTGGATCAAATAGCTTGTTGATTATAATTATTGTTTGTTATAACACCCAACATTTTAATGACATGAAAATTATTTAAATTCAAAATATCTTTTTTTGGAACAATTCAGAGTAATTTCGTACTTATTTTATTAAAAAAAAAAATCAAAAATCTTAAGGCAATCTTCCAAGGAATGTGTCACTGTGTCCTCCCACATTTATCCAAGATAATCAATCCACTAGGGTTAACATGTGATGAATATTTAATATAATATGATTAAACTACCCAAGTATAGTTAAGGAAGTGGAGCCAACAAGACAAGACCGATCGATCCTTCCTCATATGCTACAAGATCTTTAGGAGAAAACAAACACTTCAACGTGCTCAAATCATGAGTCAACTTATTGTTTGACTAATTTAGAGCCCTTGATGAATTGGTCACAAACCCTCCATGTGACTGAAACCCTTGAGACACATGCACAACAAGTAATCCATGCGACTACAACATTTTTCCAAGAATTTCTATGCGAGCGACCCCAGATTCTGAGCCACATTTTTGCGCCAAGACTCAGGTCACTACCAAAAACTTCTTCAAACTCATAAAAATGATAGACAATAGGATGAAAATACCTATAATAAAAAAACATGAACAAGGCCTAGCCATGACAAACATTCTATCAAACACATCATGAGCTTGCAATCTACAGGTCATATAAAAACATTTGAGCTTAGGGACTTCATACTTATCTCAGAATTGTCAAGAAGGTCTAATACCCTCTCATAATAGCTACATTACCATCTGTTAGGCCGTACATTCATTGTTCATTCATTTATTAAACAAAAAATAATGAGAACCATGACTAATATTTGGCATAAATCCATGCTTATAACCAACATATAACTAAGATAATAACAATGATATAATGGCCATTAAGATCACAAAATAACAAGCAAATTTACACATAGTACACAAGAGGAAAATACTCTTATTAACATGCACAAAATCCAACCAAGTTAGGTACTTCCACGTACCACCTGACCATATATTTGGTTGAACCAAATCTCTCTTTCAGCTAATAAATTTCATTCCATATTCCAAATGATAATGTCAGATCTCATTAAATAAACCAACAAAACCAAACTAGGGCTTCTAAAGGCAAAACCTCCTTAACCCTCAACCAGTGATTCCACTTCATGATCAGAAATCACTAACCATCATCATATCGGTCTCTACCCAAGATTTCTAAGGCTCCTAATAATTTTTTCCAACACGGCTTCCAGGACTAGGAACTCAATCGAAAACCTCCATTGAGCTCCAAAAAAATTTTCTGAGAAAGGTTTCCACAACAAGTAACTCATTCAACAAATTCGACTAGGGTCTAGAGCGTTTGCTAACTAAGGCTTCCTGGACTAGTAACTCAACAAACCAAGTGCTCCAAAACTTTTTTCCAACCAAGGCTTCCAGGACTAATAACTCAACACAAGTTTTTACAGGGCTTCTGGAGCCTTTTTCCAACCAAGGTTTCCAAGACTAGTAACTCAATCCAAGTTGGTATAGGGCTTCTAGAGCATTTATCCAACCAAGGCTCCATGAACTAGTAACTAAAACCATAGACATAAGGAACATGACAACCAACTAGAAAACAAAGGTAAACCCACAATACCATGGCTATCTAGGAAATGGCAAGGCTAGGAAAAACCATAGTCAATCTAGGCAATGCTCCATGCTAATGATATAGCATAACAAATAAACCACATGCATGTGCCATGCATGCCAAAATTAGCAATGAAATCATACATGAAACTCAGTACCTGCAAATCAAACTCGTTGTGGCTATTGATCCCATTGTCCTCTTCTACATTCCCACTATTGCTTCGCCTTCTTTATCCAATTCCAATTATGGCACACTCCTCCAAGAGTGCTCCAAGAAAAATAAAAGTGTCCAAGAGTATGAGTGAGAGAATAGAAGAGAGAGATAGCAACCCAAAACCCGACAAAAGGCCATTGAATGATCCTTAGAAGCCTTTTTTTATCTTTAAGGCCCTTACTTCTTCATTTTCCTTCATTTTTCCTTCAATTTCCTTATGCAAATCTGTGACCTTTCACCTTTATTTTCTCCTATTTTCTATTATTTTCAAAAATAAATGCCAAATAATGCCTCTTTTCCCTTTTCAATGCCTTTTCTAATTTCCATAACCATAATAAAACTAAAATGACACCCACTAGGATGTTTTCCCACCATTAAACTTGGAATATGTGTCCCGTGACCTTGATCTTATATTTTTTTGTATGAATTTTTAACCGAGGTTGTTATAGAACCCCCCATGATGGAACACCATACTCAGTGTTCAATGACAACTATAACTAGAAATATCTCTAAACAACAAAACATACTTCCCATGGATCTTTATAATAGAACTTGTTGTAGTATTTACAATGACATCTTGTTGAAAACATAACAATCAAAAATTTACTCGAGATCTATAATACACCTCATTACAATATTTACAATAAAAACCACATATACGGTCATGCATATTTTTTTCAACCAATAAATACTCATACTATCTATGGAGCTTTACAAACTCATCTTGATATAGTATTTATAATAAGATACACATAGATACATATTTACATTTGAAAAACCAAGAAATAAAACAATATGATGCATCATCACCAACAAGGGAATCCATAGTTTTACACCTCCACCTTCAAAAGTAGTACCATGATTCACCTCCTTCCAAGGAAGTCCATAATCCAATGTCAAAGTCAAATCTGCATTGAATGTCCAACCCCACAATCCCACGTCACCTTCCCTCTTAGTGAATAATTAATTTCTCATTGTTCAAGGTCATAATCCCAATGTGCATCTGATTCCATCTGGAAATGCTAATGACCAAAACAAATTCATACCCATCCTTCTATTGTAATATTCCAAATCTAGAATGTCTAGCAATCCATGGCTGGAAAACACATTTTCCAGAAATGGAGGCAGCAGGATTTGAAACCAGGACCTTGATCCCTTAGATCAATGTATCTAAGAATGAAATGCAAGAGATGGCTCCAAAAAAATCCTTCTAAGTGGGTTAAACAGATCTCCCACACTTAGATATCCTTAGAAAATGCCCAATGAAGGGACTGTAACATATGTAAGCACAATATATGGAGCAACAACGTTATTCTATGAAGTCTGCACACATGAAGAAGTAGATAGCCAACCAAAGTATAATATAGCAGAAAATGTGTACAATTCTTTGAGGAATCAATCACTCAAGCTGGAAAATGAAGCCTAAATTAGACATGTACAAGGAAATACATCTACACTGCTATGCAGGAAGCTCATATGACTAAAATAATGTAGTTCATTGGAGAAACTACAACAAAATACATGAATACAGAATGATATATCAATATCAGCTCAAATAAATGAGGGGGAGCAAGCTCTCAACACCAGGAAACACTAATACAATAAAATACACAATCCTTGGAAGGATTGGCTACAATATACATGAAATTGGAAAATATGCAGAAATGCCGGAGTTGCTGGGCAGTGGCAGCAAATCAAATTGATACAATATGGAGATGGTTGAATAAGATTTTCAATATGTAGAAAACCTCCTCCAATAGATTTCCAAGTACAAGGCTGATCCTAATACTGGAAATCTTGCCCTCCAAAATGCCGGTGCAACCTCTCACTGTAGATGCACTCTAGAATAATGCAGTCAAGGCACTGGAATGTGTTGTAGGAGATAGAGAAAGACTGGTCTGGTGCCAAAGATGTGCAATCAGCTCAAAAACCTCCTTCACTGACCTCCCAGCAAAATATGAACTCCCTCCACTGAAAGATAAGCCAAGGGGAGGTGTTGTGGAACCCTCCACTGCAACACCCTAGCAACACTACATTATACTTGAGTAGACACAGTATCTGAAGAATAATTTTGGCCTTGAGCCAAGAAGTGGAGAAAATGAAGTGCAATCCTTCAAGAGGCCTCTCAAGAAGGAGAGGAAATCCTAAACAGGAATCCCTTGTGCTAAGCAGCACTACAACTCAGCTGAACAGCTGGAGACTGCAATTTTTCTAAATAGACAAATATCAAATAATCTAATATATCTCTCTATGGATGCCTCCTCCTCTTCTTATACAAGTGAATGCCTCTTTGCCATGGACCCCACACATTAGGGTTTCTTCCACAAGGAATATTTCTCCCCCCAAAACTGCGTTGTCTTCCCAAGAAAGCTACACCTCTTAGGCAGTGCTATTGACTTGGTAAAACTTGACCTTGTCCTCATGCAACTTTTCCCTTTTCACATTGGAAGGTGAAAAATAAGCTACTCCAATGATCCTTTTCACATTATAAAGGATCTTATTCCTACTCATGGTACTTTTACCCATTTTATTCACCTCCTAGATGAAATATGAAAACATTAATGTTCAAATTTTCTTCATGAAAATTTTGGAACATTACATCTATTCTCTACTACACAGTCCCTGGGGAACTCTCGTCACCCCCTTCCATGTAGTCACACACCATCCAAGTTCCACGGGAATCCCCTTATTTGCTACATAGTCCCTCAAGAAACCCCTCCCTTAGAAAGGTTTCTTCACATCATAAGGTCCAAAAACCAAGGAATATCTTTGACTTTGTTCTTCTCCTTTCCATACTCACACAAGATTTGTTTCCACACCTGACAAACACCCAGTTTATTCTTTTCAACCATGTACACATACACACTATGTACGTCACATGTATAAACCCACACATAGTGTACCACACAACAAAATGCATACACATAAACCAATGTAAAACAAAACATGTACACCTACACTCAGTGTACACCACAACACAATACATACACCTATACCCAATGTACAACACAACATGATACAATGACTACACAATATGTATAACATAGTACCACATGTACACAACACAACGTGTATGATATGTACATAATACCTCATGTACATAATACTTCTTGCACAATTTGTACATATCACTACATGTACACAACACCACCTACACAATATGTACATAGAATAAAATGTACACAACACCACCTGCACAAGGTGTACACAAAACCACATTCACGACATGTACACAACACCATATTACATTGCTTTGATTTCAATGATGTATCCCTCAACATTACCTACCATACCATAATCATATACATATTATAATCACATAATATCAATTTAAATCCACATGGTATTGACGTCATATATCTGTCAGGGCTACTCTTCCCACTTGATTCCTTACAAACCAGGAACCCCATCATGCAATTCACTTGCATAAGCAATCATTCCTCTACAAGAATGATCCCTCATGACCTTGTTAGACAACAACAACATACAAACATATATACATATAAACATCAACATAAAACAATCATGATCCATGACAACTCTGTCACACAACAACATACATACAAACATATATACATATATATACATAATCATAACCATATTCACAACATAATTACCAGATATCATAAGCTATAGGTCAAGAGAGCTCCCTTTATCTGTGCACAACATGTAAAACACTAAGAAAAACATTTCCCACCTTAGACAAGGGATATTTTATCTTAAGCCCATTTAATTTACCTTTCAGACTACCTTTATCATGATTTTTCTATCGTTTCCCATTTATCCTAATGGACCTAATGAACTCAACCAATAGTGATACTCTTTCCTTTAGCTTCCCTTATACATTCAATGATCTTCATATAGGTCTTATATTACTTATTGGGTTTCATCCATCTCTTCCCACACTCCATTAAATTTCCTCTTTCCCAACCAATTCTCACGACCCCCAAAACAAAAAGGCAAGAAAAACAAGCAAGCAAGAAGAAAAAATGATAAAACAATAGAAATACAACACCATAAACAAAGTGGCACGATCATGCACCAGACATAAAAAAATCTACAATAAAGCACAAAAATAAAAAAATACCAAAAGAACAAGACGCGAAACACACACCATGACTCAATCCCCATGATTAATAAGGAAAGCTCAAGCCAATTGTTCTTCAATATTTCATGGAAATATCTTTTTCTATGCAATCCCTTGCATAATACCACCATAAACACATAATATTCATTGAATAAATAAACATAATATACTGATTACCTTTCCTTCTTGTTCCAAGTAGTTTGCCTTGCAGCTGAACATGTACACATATAATTTCTCAAGGGATTCCAATTCCTTGATGAATCTAGCTATAACTAGAATCCAACTGGTATGATTGTTAAATACATGTTCAGGAATCTAGCACATATCCACGTAATGTCATACATATCAGGGTTAATAAGACTTCATGTATTAATGAAAATAACTCATTCATTTGGAACTATGGTTTCCAACCATATGTAAAGGAATTTTCACCGAAATCCTTTCTTTTACCTCTTACCTTGCTGCAATTGAATCTTACTAGGTACCATCACATCCCCTAGTTGTTAGTTATATAAAAAAATCAATTGTTACCTTATCATGCTAATACGAAGCATGTTTTCCTTGCAATTGTTCACTCATGTCAACCACATGTTCCAAAGATCAAAATATGATGTATTTTAATTCGAAATCAACCTTTATGAATACTAACAGTCATGTCATAATAAAATCACAATCACTATTCATATTACTGCAACTTTCATCCACTTTCACTCAATTACATATCAATTGTCTCAAAAAATATTCTGTTAGTACAACCATCTTAAAACAAGATCATTCCTTCAAGAAATCACATAGATACATAATCATATCATCCAATTATTCAAACATTAAAAAAAATGTAAACATACCATGTTATCTAACCAAATATGCAACATAATCAAACTCATATCTCAATATGTCTTAGGGTAAGCTATCACATCTGCATAGTCAATCCAAATTAGTGCGACACAATATCAGAAGTATATTGAATCATACTTGAATATCATAACCATAACCATCTACATAGGCAAATATGAATTAGCAAGACACATAATAACATCAATACATAAATTGCAATGACCATAATCATCATGCATATTAGTGAAATGTATATAACAAAAGGTTACTATCATTCATGACTATTCGACACATGTAGAAATGACTAAACTAAATAACTATAATATATCATACATGGAACCAAAAAAACAGTGGGATGGTAGGCATGTACACAACCATAATAATTAAAACAATCATTAACCAACATGCCTGCATGCCCAACATACAAACCTATATGACGATCTGCTCTTACCCTAAGGTCTAATGTTGCAACCTCACTCGAATGATCTACATCTCTTACTCTATCTCAACCAACACATTAGCGACATAACATTACAATAACATCGTGATGACCTAATTACATACAATGACCTTACGATGCATTCCTGACCTAATGTGCATTAATAACCACAATCATGACAATGCATGCACAACAACATATGGACATTGAAATGAATAAAAAATGCAGATAAAATTGAAATGAACTCGTGACAAACACATCACGACATCAACATCATCAACTTATATATGACAACACACTTTGTAATAATGACCACCGCTATGCATATATAACAAACATATATACAACCTTCATGCATGCATGACAACCACATTCCACATATAGTCCAAGAGATGAACCATGCTTTGATACCACTATGTGGTATCAGATATCACACAAGGAGAATAGAAACCAAACACCACCCAAAGAGAACTAAATCCAATATGATACGAAGATGTAACACCCTCCTCCCACATTTACCCAAGCTAACCGGTCCACCAGGGTAAACATGTGATGAAGATTTACTATGATATGATTCTACTTTCCAAGTACAGTTAAGAAAGTGGAACTGATGAAACAAGACCAATCTACCCTTCCTCACATGCTACAGGACCTTCAAGATCCAACCAAACCTCCCATATGCTCAACCCCTAAGACAACTTGTTGCTTGATGGATCTAAAGCCCCAGTCACATTGATAAAAATCCCTCTATGTGACTAAAACCCTCCAGTCGCATGCACAATAAGCAATCCATGTGACTGCAACCTTTTTCAGGCACTTCTTTTCCATCGACTGTCAACTCTGAGCCACTTTTTCAGGGCTAGGAATCAGACCAATGTCTAGAACTTCATGAAAATTCCATAAATGATTAATAACATGATGACAAGGTCTCTAATAAAAAAACTTGAATAAGGACATAATATAACAAGGCCTAGCCATGATAGACATTTTTTCAAACACATTGTTATCATTGGAAAATCAGACAAGGAAAGATGGCATTAATTAATGTCAGGAAAAAGGGTTTATAGGGATGAGAGACATTAGAGAATCTGAAGTATTTAAAAAATCTCTAAGATCTAGAGGAAAAAATCATATTGCACATAGAAAAAACCAGTCAAATGCACCTTTGCGCACAAAATTCTTTGATAAGCATGCCTTTGTGCGACTTTCCTCCAAAAGCCATGTGGTCCTAAGAGTGGTGGGAGTCATTTTCCAGGACCATGAGGCATACTCCAGGACATTGATCCCACACTTGAGGCCACCTAAGGATAGCCGCCCAAGCCTCCTTAGGACCTCAAAGGAGCACATAATGGAATAAATGTGGCACACAATGGAATCATCCTCCTCTCTTGGGTGACCATCCACAATGTACCAACAGAGGGAAGGAGGATTTGGATTCTCCTAAAATTCCACTAAGAGATGAACAATGGGAGATCACATTGTTATGCTAGCTAGAATTTCCCCAAGCAATACCAGAAGTGTGTGATTCGGAGTAGAGATATAGGGGACTCATTTTTTTGCCATCCAACAACTCCAGTCCACCATAGTAGAGAGAGGCAAGCTTTGCACTAAGGCAGCTCAGAAGTAAAGACATCCTTGCATCAGGACTTGGAGCTCCATAGTTCCAAGGGCCCTTTGGCAAGTGGGTTAAAGTTTCATCCTCATTTCCTACCAGTACTCATAATAAGGGATGTAAGTGCCATCGTTTAGATTATTGAAGTTTTTTTACTCTATTTAGAGCTTTTGTTTTATTATTTTTAGTTTTATTTTAGTTTTTATGTTTCAATATGCATGTTATTTCTCTATCTAGTATGTTTATATCTCATCATGTTCCACTAACTTGCTTGAATCCATCTATTTTCTACCTATGGCCAATAACTTAAGAGGGAAAAACCACCCCTCTTAAGCATTGGTACATTCGTTCATCGAACACACAAACATAGGATTGGCGACATCACTAAATTTTATTTCCAAGTTTATGTGGTTGTGCCTTTTTGCAGAGACTTTTTCTATGTTGTGGAGTTGTGCTGGAATTGCCCCCTTTCTTGCCTTCACTACCTGGTTCATCCCAAGTGACAGGTTGAAGCTGAAGAGCTCACAAAAGTTTACATTGCAGGAATTTTCTCGCCTTTCGTTAGAAAAACCATACTCAAACAAAAAAAACCATATTTTTTGATTGACTGGTCACATAGGATTAATCGAAAGGGAAATTTTATTTTAATTTTTATTTGTTTTATGTATGTGATCGGATCATTTATTTGATTATAATCTCTATCCTCTCAGATATCTCCAAATCCATACCTAGTCGACGCTAGAACGGACCCAATGGGACTTCGTCGATCTAGATGTCTTTTGAACCTCCCCCCATTACTCGGAGGGGTTCTAGGTTTTTCGCCATTTAGGCGACAAAGACGAAACACTTCCACCCTTATTGGTTCATCCTTTATCGGGGCATCTTTAGTTTGGAACCCTAGTCAGTCTCCCGACGCCACATAGGTGAATACCCCCATAGGGTCACCACACACCACACCTCCCAGAACCCCTAGCGGGCAGAGAAGTGCTAGCCATTTGAGAAGCCAAGTGAATGCACAATAGGGTACGTCAGAGAAAAACCCTATTCCTAACTATAACATTGTGTTTTCACAACTCACAATGGCTACAACCTCGCAGTCACATTTTCCAGCTTCGTTAAATCTACCAGATTTAACCAAGTTGAGAGACAACCCCATTGCACACAACCCCATATGGCCTCCCATGCCCACGAATCTCCCTATATACATTCTAAAATTTGAAGGGAAATAAGCAGAAGACCCCGAAAATCATTTTATGACTTTTTGCCTATGGTGTTCATCGAAAAACATCGTTGATGATACTATTTGACTAAGACTGTTTCAATGCACTGTAACTGGAGTAGCAGGGAAATGGTATGTGGAGCAACCCTCTGCTACACATGGAACCTTTAATGCCCTTGCTACTGCATTTGTGAACTATTTTCAGTTACAAATCCACCACAATTCCAGAATGGAGTTACTAACCCACTTTAGGCAAACCCCCATTGTCCATATCTCAGACCATCTCCACGAATGGTGGCAGCATCATAGTTTGTGCAAATCCAAACTTGACGATCGAGTTCAGTTAGACCAGTTCTTGAAAACTCTCACTACATAGATTTCAAAATATGTGGCACAAAAAAATCCCATATCCAAAGAAGACGCCATCAATAAGTTCCAATAACTCGAGCTGATCTATACACAGTCAGGGTATATTTGCAATATCTTACCGAATGCCTCGCACCTGAAAACTTACAAAGAATTTCCAGGCACGTCGAAATCTGTAGATGGTTTAATTGGGTCATTAACCCAAAATCACCTAAGAAACAACTCTAAACACCTCGGTTACACGTATGATTCTACCCAGAACATACCACAACCTGGCTACCAAAGTCATCACATGCCTTCGCAAAATTTGACCAGTAGGGTGACATCATATCAACATTAGCATGGAGGACCCTATCATCTTGGTCAGGGGGCCCAGTACGCATATATAAATGTTGATAGAAGAGCTCGGCCACAACATCCATTTCCAAACCAAGGACCACAATATGCCCAGTCCCCAGCACAATAACCACCCATGTAGAATAGTTCACAGGTGAACTTCGTGCAACCCTCCCAAAACCAACCTTGCTAATCATATAACTAGGAGAACCCAAATTATCCTCCTAACGAAATTAATAAAATAGGAAAAAACAAGCCTAAAGGAAATCCTAGATAGGGGGGAAATAATCACCAATGCTCTCGGCAAGCTCAGACTAGAGGCAAGTCCAACGAAAATCAAAACAAGGAGGCAAGAAACTCCAAGAGGTAGAATAAAAGGCCAATTCTTCGGACAAACCACTCTTGTTTGATCTGTGGGGATTACGGCCATTACACTTACCACTATCCCAACCTCCCTAATTTAAAGAAGCTACAGAGTAACCGTGGACAAGGGGGATGCTC
Source organism: Pinus albicaulis (assembly GCA_034641835.2). NCBI lineage: Eukaryota > Viridiplantae > Streptophyta > Pinopsida > Pinales > Pinaceae > Pinus > Pinus albicaulis. The sequence goes on from JAXQQM020083692.1 coordinate 82,499, forward strand.
CCAGCAGATGGCAGCCATGTAGAAGCCTTTCCCCCATCAAGGGATAGCTAGCACACATCAACAAACCCCCAACAATTCCGGGAAAAAAAAAACCACAAAATATACATGACTGGCGAATTTTTTTTTTCAGACATGGAATCAAAATTACGACACCCAACCAGACACCAATGCATCGGGGGCTAGTACCAGTGCACCAACAACACTTTTGACCATATCAAAAATTCCTATTTAACCTCTCCCAAAGATAGCTAAAGGACCAAATAAGAGGGCAGGAAACCATTCGAAAGAAACCCATAATTATAGCATTGTGAATGATCTAGATTAATCTCCCACCTCTATGTTAGCTTTGGAGGTGTTACATTCATGCCCAAAGAAGTGGAAAGCCTTAATTTATACCTTAGGCGCCATTGACCCTACCAATCCATGCCTAATGGATTTTGATTTAGACAAAGCCACCCCTAGGCTTCCTTCAATGCTTTCCTTTTAGATACTAATGTTGGTCCAAAACATTACCATTCACTGATGTATCATTGAAGAAGGTGCATCCACATGCATCATGTCAAAGAATGTTTTGCAGAAGTTAGGGTCTCCCAAACTAAAGCCATCAGACATCACACTTATAGCATACGATGGTTGCCCTTCAGCCCCAGTTGGTCTCTACCAAAACGTCCTGGTCTGCTTAGCCAGAAAGATGGTCCCTATATATATTGAAGTCGTGGACACCCAATTGGACTACAATATTCTCTTTGGCTAGAGTTATATGTATGCCATGTCATCCATCGCCTTCTCCATCTTCTAAACTATGATGTTCCCCATGAGGACCGCATCATCATTTTCGACCAATTGACAGATAGCAAAAAGCAGTCCCTAAATAATACTAATGTCATTCTACCCTACATAGATACATTTGTGGATGTACTTACATGGTACCAATAATATGGCCTCAGCCAGTTCAAACCCTCGTCCATCCTAGGGTCATTCCTAGGTGATCCCCCTATTATCCCAAAGCCATCATCTGACGTCACAGAGGCCCCGGTGTGCATGATGTCCACATCAAGCACTAAGGCCAGTCAGGACATAGATACAAGTAGTAATGACACTGAGTCCTCTTCCATGGAAGACTCCCTTGCCTACGCTGCCTCCCAAACTCCTTTCCTCTACCCCCCAGCTATTTTTGTATCCTAGTAGGTCTTGGCCACAATGGTATTACCAAGTGTATCTTTTGCAATACCATTTTGGTACCTTGTTCTTCCCACTGGGATGGGAGCCATGCACATCATCTCTACAAGGTTAGTTCCCCTCAGTCCCAAAGAGACCCCACCCATTCAGGAGATTGTCGTGTTAGGTCCCCATAATTTTTTAGATTGGTGAGAACAAATGAGCAAGTGTAGCATCAGACCAATCTTTGGAGTCCTAGGGCCTAGCCTTCCTAGACTCAGAGAGGGCTCTCTCTATTTTGTGCAAAGGATGTGAAATTGTTTGTTTTTAGTGCTTGATTTTAGGCTAGTTATTAAGTTTAGGGTTTGTTTGATTGTTTTGGTTGGGTAGATGATCAAGTAGAATAGATGGAGTCAGGAAATATTCAAGTCATTGGGCTATGGAGTATATAAAAAGTCATGGAAATTTCAACAATGAATCAGGGTGCATCACAGGGAAAATATAGCATGGTAAATGGATTTTCAAGGTTGGTGTGAGATGAGATGAACATCAAGTTTGTGAACAAAGTAGGGCAAAGGGAAGTTAAGAATCCTTTGTCAAATACTTTAACAAGAAGGGATTTCAACACTATTTAGCATAAAGAAGTAATCATTAGATAGGGCAAACCAATAACTCTTTGATTCAACTCAAGCAAATAAGCATTTAAGACAAACAATCCAGTGAACTATAGAAGGTGAGAAACTCATTTAACTTCTAGTGATTTCACCTTAAAGGTTATAAAAAAATTTAAGATAAACATATAACTTTAATCAAAGAAGAGGGAACTCCTAAACATCATTGATCATAGCCATAAAGACCTCCAAAGCAACTTTTCAAGAATGGACAAAGGGTATGATCGAAACATAGCCTCTTTGGAAAAACCTAATTAGTGATACTCAAAACAAAGATCTCGAGAACAGTGTTTTAGTAACATCAAACAAGAAGGGATAACCATAAAAAAAATTTATATCTACTTTATTGAACCATTTATAACATAAACAAGCTTGGGTGGGTCTAGAGAGCAACTAAAAATTCTCTAAATTGACCTAGCAGAGGAAAACATAGAGGCAGTGAAGAAAAAAAAGAGCTAAGGTGCCTTTGAAAAAAATATCTTCTTGAAGATTGCAACAAGAAACAGTGAAGGAGGCATCCTGAAACATCATTCCTGATCCTAGTTGAAAAGTGATCACCTAAACTAGGTGGGGGCCACACAGGTGATTTTTTTCACAAAGTCTATTTTTAGACTATGTCTATGTTTAGACATATGGATCATGTTCTACAAGTTGCGGGATGCTATTTGTGGATGTTTGGTCAAGTCGGAAAAATATATGGATTTCTATTTTTAGACATATTGGGCAGAATCTATTTTTAGATTGCCAGTCTAAAAATAGATATGTCGAATATTATTAGCTCTTAATAATATTTGGACTATAAACATTATCTTATTCTCTTGGAGCACTTCAGTTAAGTGCACAGATGTGACACAGGAGCTAACAGAAGGAATTATGGTATTCCTGAGGGTTAAGTGGAGCTATTTCTTGGATACTTCAGTTAGAACTCATGTGGCAGAGTTTGGTGGAGTTGACTAAGGAAGTTAATGGAGTTGTGTTCAGTTTAACTAATCTAAACATAGTTCAGCAATTTGTATCTAGTTTAACTGATTGATACAATTAGTGAGAGTGGTGTGAATTAATTATTAATTAATTCACTAATTATAAACTCATTAATCAACTAAAGAATACATCAGTTAACTTCAGTGCATGGACAGTTTCAGTGGAGACCAGTGCAAAGATAGGTGAAAGGGCAAGTATGACTATTAGTTGTGACTATAAGTGATGCATGGTTTGCATCCAACAGTTAGTAGAGATGCCTATAAAGACTGTGTGAGTAAGGCTGGGGTAATTCATTCTCATCAAGAGGAATTCTTCGGCAGGGATTGCGCAGTAGAGGCAGGCTATCAAGTGGCAGAGATTGGAGCATGTGTTTTGCTAGATTAGTGTGTAGCAATTGGATATTGTACTGAGAGCTTGTGAGAAGCTTTGTATGATGATTGTTACATGATCTCTATGACATATATAATATACAGATAGTTGGGGTTTTCAGCTTTAAGCTTTCCCATGAAATAATGTGTTAATATGTGTGATTTTTTATGGTTTTAATGTGTGCATGCAATTGATTTTATTTCTGCATGTAATGATCAATGGTAGAAGAGATTCTGCATTGTGCATGAAGATAAAATAGTGTGTGATCAGGAGAATCTCGGTGGATAACGTATCAGTTATTCAAATTTCTACATTTCTTAGTATAAAACCTTTTTCCTACTGCAATATAGAAGGATGAAACAAAATGATACATAAGAAAACAATAACTTAATAGAACCACATCACCATTAACCAAGCTCATGGATCCTACAAGCAAGCCTTCTCCATCATCAAGCAAAACAAGCCATCCACAAATTCCACAACACCAATTTCTCTTCAACCTCCAAAAAACTATGTATTTCTCCCAAGACTCATAAAATGAAAACCTTTTACAATAAGGCCCTCATGCTGTATTTATCTAACAAAGGAGGGAAAAAAACCTAACTAGCATTTGAAAATGTCAAAAATAGTCATAAATGTCATTTATGCCCAAGAGACCATGCAAGATCCAAGGCACAAAATATCTCATGAAATAAATGCAAAAATAAATCCTAGCACCTAACTTTGGAGTGATTTGCCTAAAAAAACACTAAAATATTATTTTTACATTACCGAGTGTATTTTTTTGACTTTTTGGCCAAAAACACACAGTGAGGTCTGAATGCGTAGTGCCTGCACTGGAGAAACTGGGTCCACTTGCGGCCGAGTTTTGATGACCTTCTCGATGTTGGAATTGGCTTCGTGATGGGCCATTGGAAAGCCTATTGAGTTTAATTTTGAAAAATTTCCTTGGTTTTCTGATTAGGATCCATTAAATTGTGCAAAAGGAAAAATTCCCAAAGATTCTCTAGGCGCAGCGCCAGGCCTGAAAATGAGGCAGAAAGGTGAAAAATGAGGTGTTTTTGACCCTTTTTGATAATCAAATCAACTCCAAATGACCTGAAAATTGGTGAGGATGTTTTACTTGAGGTGAGGATTACAAAATGAAATTTTTTTCTCTTGAGTATGTCTAAGGTGAAAGCATAGCACCAAGGGTGTTGTGCCCAGAGGCCTCAAAATTCGTAATAAAACCAAAATTTGTCAAAAGTTTCCTAAAATTGGTGGATACCTTCCTAATGGGGTTTGAGAGGCCTGTAGAGAAGCTTCAGCCAAGATTCCAAGGTTAGCTTGGTCTTTTGCCTTTTTGAGTGCTTGTATTTTGGCATGGGCCCTTTTGAGTTTAACCCTTGCAATTTGGTTTTGCAATGCATAGCGCTTGGTCATCTTCTTTTGCAGGTCAAGGTCCCTCTTTTCCTTCTTCAGCTGCTTGTTTTCATTCTTATAATACTCAATGTTATACGTTTTGATGCCAAGGCATATTTCTAGATCCATAATTTCCACATCTTTGCTTTGGAGCAGTATGCTAGTGGCTCTCTCCTTGTCTTCATTTTCCCTGTCAAGGTCAATGATGCCAAATTCTTGTTCAAGCTCCTATTTACCTTTCTTTACTCTCTTCAACTTTTGTTTTCCTTTATCTAGTTGCTTGGTAGAAGTGGAAGGCATGGCCCCTTGCCTTTTAGAGGCAATAAACATATGCCTTTCTCCTCTCTGATATGCCAATGGAAGAGGTTCAACTATGCTCATTGTGGTGTTTTCATCATGGCTACCATCATTTGTTGCCATGTCTTCCTCTTCATTACCCTGATTGTTGCTTACCTCTTTTCCTTCAACACCAGCCTCACTTTTAGCCCCTTCATTGATTTCTGCACTTTCATTTTGTTCCTCATTATAGTTGCTTGCCTCATCATTGCTGTGATCTTAAATTTAACTATCAGCCACTTCATTTTCTTCACTAAACTAATAGCATAAATTCAAAACATTTTCACCAATGATTAGGCTAGATGACTGAACAAGAATATTTTTCTTAACAAGTAGTGGAATTTAGGCTTGCACACTTTAAGCAGTACTCTTTTGTGGGTATGGGGTTGTACCTCTTCTTTAAATCTGCCCTCTTTTTCCTTATTTCTTTGTTTTTTTGTTTTTGTCTTACTGATTTTTCATCATGCAATGTTATGTACAATGAGTGAAGGATTCAAACTAGGGGTTCTGACAATAATGGTGCTTGAGCATCTTGTCATTGATAGGATCCCCAAATAACTCTTTCCCATCTAGCTCTTGCAAACTGAAAGCATTTTTATCTCTTCTTGAATGGATGATGGAATGATATTTCCATAAATTCTGAAACTTTTCATGCTTTTCTTCATACTTTCTCATTGATTCTTGCTTCTGAACTTTGTCTCTGTTAAAGATCTTTCTTAGGTGAAGAAGGTATTCTTTATGAGTTTTAAACCAGAAAATTATGTCATCAATGTATATCATGGTGGAGTAACTCAAATCAAGAGCCATCACCCTTTGGAAAGTAGCTCTCACACTCAACCCAGAAGGCATTTGATCATATATGTATATGCCCCAAGGTGCTTTGAAAGTGGCTTTATGCTGATTAGTTGGAAGTATTATTACCTGATTATAATCTGAAACACTATCAAGCAATGACATCTTGTTAGAATCTTCTACCCCTTGTGGTATATGATTTATCTTAGGAAAAGTGTATTTTTTCTTTAGGGATGTTTGATCTAAGTCTCTAAAGACTATATATAGCCTATACCCCTTTTCTTTCTTTCTTACTGACACAATCTGCTCCAAATATTTATGGTTTTTCTTGAAAGAGAACATACTTTGAACAATGTTTGTGTCAAAAGGCTTTAATTTTTCATCACCATATGCAAAATCATATTTAAACTCCTTGCACAGTCTTATGTATTTCAGTTTCATGTGAGGTGATAGAGTTTTGGATAACCTGATCATCTTGGGTTTTTTTAGGCTGCTTATGTTGTATTCTTCTATGTCAGCCTCGGTAGATACCACTTTAGGCTTCTCAACACAATTTTTGGAATCCAACAACTCTTCTGAATTGATAGAACCTTTTGGTGATAAGTTATCTTTTTATTGCAAGACCTTAAGGTTCTTTTGATCCAGGTTCCTAGAAAGTTTTGTTATATGAAAGTGTTCTAGCATTTTTACATTGGAAAAAGGGAATGGTTCTATTTTTTATGTTTGTTCTTCATTTGAGAAACCTTTTTTAGACTCTAAGCTTGGTTTTAGTTTTGCAATTTTATTTTCATTTTGAAGAAAAATTAAGTTCAAATCTGCCATCATGTTGTTTTTCTAGGCTAATAGAGTTTTAGCTGTTGATTTCATCATGCAGTGCCTAGTTTGATTGTTGTGGTATGTCTAGATATGTCTCAATTTCATTTGCCTGCTCATCAATTTCTTCTTCATTACAGAAAATGAATGAGTCAATATATGAATGGAAGGAATAAAGAGGTGTGTTGTTTGGCCTTTCTTGGCTGCTAACGGTATACTTCATGCGTGATTCCTAGTACAATCTCCTTGTTTGGTTAAAAACATGGATGGTAGCATATGACATGTCTAGTTGGAGGTTCCCCTAAATTTTGGCTCCCCGGGATCTAGATAAAAGCATGCCATACTTGGGGGGAATGTCAGCCACTACTATGTACATGACCAAGTCCTTAGCAGGGATTTGTGCCAGATTGACACATAGGTCCTTGATTAGACCCAAACACTTGACTCTTCTTGAATCGAAGAAATACAGGTCTTTTTAACATTTGGTTATTTCCAGACCTAATCTCTCCATCACTACCTTTGGCATGAGGTTGTGAGAGGCACCAGAGTCCAACATGGCATTATGTAAGATTTTTTCATCTATGTTTTGGCTAATATAGAAAGGGGGAATAGCTCCTTCTTGGTATTTTCCCTCTACTTCAGGTCTAAACAATAGCTTTGGTTTTTCATCAGTCAAGTGTAGAGTGTCGGTATCATTTCCCATGTTCAAAACTTTCAAAACTTGGGACCTATACATATCTTGGGTTATCAGTTCAGTGATAGATATGGTTATCTTGATTTTAGAAATCTCTCATTCAAAACTGAAAGGTATTTGTGCCTTGGGAATATTTACATTAGTTTTATCAGCCATAATTTTTTCTACAAGTTTATTTTGCTGATTTTGATTTGGGACTTTGGACAAAAGACTTTTCTCAGGGCCACTAGTAGATGCACTAGGGAAGCTTGGGTCACCAGGTTTTTCACTAGTTTTGTCTCTGTTTGGATCAATTTTCTTAGCCATGGCATTGGTACTCTCTATTGTCCTCTTAGGAGTATTTTGAGGGATTTTCCTAATAGCAGTGTTTGTTTTGTTTTTCTTAGAATTTTCTTGGTTCCTTTTTCTCCTAAGGTTATATTGCCTATGGACTTCCATTATGGAATTTTCAAATCCTAATTGGCAGTCTTTAGAATCCTCATAGTTTGTTTCAGTTTGATCTGAGGAAAATAAACCTTGTTCTTCTTTAGTGAGAAAAACATCATCCTCATTATCAGAACCTATAAAGTTTACATGGTTTTCTTCAGGATCTTCAGTCTCTCTTCCCTCTTCATCTACATAATTGTCTTAGAAAGGAGGCCTAATTTGTTGGTCATTTTCTCTTATTCATTTTTGGGGAGGATCTCTTCTGAAGTTTGGATTCCTATTTCTATTTTGGGGATTTTCTTAGTTTTCCCTAGGAGGTACTCTTTCATTTATGTTTATCATTTCCATCATTCTCTCCATTGTTCTAACTAGACTGTCAATTTTGGCATCAGATTAAGAGGTTGAGGCCATAGTTTAATCTTTTTAGGAAACTCTCTTTTCTGACCTCATCCTAGCTCTCTTTTCAATTAGGTTGGCCTTTGCACTCACAACTCCCCTTTTCATTTCTTCTAAACTTAAGGGGTCTCTCTCTCTCAAATGGTAGGTCATTTCTAGATCAAACCCTTCTAGAAATTTCACTAGTGCTAGGCCTTGTGGGGGTTTCATGTGAGGTGGGAGGGCATTGTACACACTATTGAACCTAGTGCAATAGTCTTGGACACTTTCCCTGACATTTATCTTAAGGTTTTTATATTCTGAGAGGATTTGGAGAGGGTTTTTCTTAATTTCCCACTTGCTTATGAATGTCTAGTAGAGGGAAGGGAGGTCATGTATGCTGTTAGGAGTCAAGATTTTTAACCATTTCTTGGATTCTCCTCCTAAGCTTTAGGAAAAGATCCTCATTTTTATGGTCTCCTCTTATAATTCCATGTAATCAAAAGCATCATTCATACTATCTACATGTGGTTGGGTAGTGGTAGATTTAGCTCCAGTGAGGTGAGGGATTTTGGATTGATAGTTATTTGGCAAAGGTAACAAAGGTTGTGGTAGTTCCAAGGGGTAATACCATGCTACCATGATAGGAGCTAATGGAATCCAAGGATGATTTAGAAGGGGATGGTTTGTGAGAGGAGGTGGAGGATGAAATGGAGTGTTTTGCGCAGTGGATGTGTGGATAGGGGTGGTGGAGGTACTTGGACCAGCGAACTGATTTTGAGCAGACTTGATATGAAAATATCTAATGTGATGGAGAATATGAAAGTTAGGAGTGGAAGGAAAGGCTTCTCTACTATAACTCTGTTGCAAATCTATGGGCTCAAGGTCAATCTGGTTAATCCCACTTTATGACTTGGTTCTGAAAAGGTTTCTTGTATGGTGCAAGTAAAATTGGGAATCTTGCAAGACTGTAAGATGTTCAGGGACAAAAATTTCTCTATGAATGGTCCTAACAGTGGTTGAGTTTTCAGTTTTAGACGTATGCCACAAAATATTTTCTGGGTCATCAACTATAGTAGGAGGGTTTGGATCGAGGTGAGATTTGGTAATGATCCTTTGTGAAGCGAGATTTCGAACTCAAAGTGTACATATGCTGAAAGTTTATGACTTTTTTTAGAAGGCTAGCCTCTCTTAGTGTTTGCTAAACTCACATAGTGTGTTACTAAGCCTCTAAAATTCTCAGGGATGATTTGACACAATCCCATGGAAGTCTATGAAAACTAGTGAAGTTAGTAGGCCTACTGGAGGCTAGTGGAGTCACCAAGTGGATGTTTTTTAGTTGTTTTGAGGATATGTATTTATGGTACACCACCAGTAACTGACAAAAACCAATATAGGTATGTTTTTGGGGTTTTCTGAGTTCCTTTATGTAGCCCTAAGGTTTCTATCAGTGTCCTCCAGTTGAGTCATCATTTCTCTAGAATGGTGAGAGAATTAGATTCTACTATTGGCTAACAGTTTTAGTTCTCTATGATTTGATAAGGGTTTCTAAAGTTCTAAGGAATAATTAGATTGTCACTGACTCAGAAATCTCTCACCTTGATTTCCATTGTGTTAGGCAATGATTTGGTGATAAACCAATAGATACTATATGATAAGGGCCTCTGAATTTTCTAAGGATATATAAGCTTGTTTCTTACTCATAAGGTACCACCGTGATCACAATTATATTAGGTACCTGTAATTTTTTAGATTGGTGTGAAAATATGAACATGGATAACATTAGACCAATATTTGGAGTCATAGGACCTAGCCTTCTTGTACTCAGAGAGGGCTCTCTCTATTTTGTGCAAAGGATGTGAACTTGTTTGTTTTAAGTGTTTTATTTTAGGCTAGTTGTTAGGTTTAGGGTTTCTTTGTTTGTTTTGGTTGGGTATATGATCAAGTAGAATAGATGGAGTGATAAAATATTCAATTCATTGGGCTATGGAGTCTAAAAAATTTCATGGAAATTTCAACAATGAATTAGGGTGCATCACAGGGAAAATCTAGCATGGTAAATGGATTTTCAAGGTTTGTGTGAGATAAGATGAACATCAAGTTTGTGAACAAAGTAGGGTAAAGGGATGTTAAGAATCCTTTTTTAAATACTTTAACAAGAAGGGCCTTGAGCACTATTTAGCATAAATAATTAATCATAAGACAGGGCAAACCAATAACTCTTTGATTCAAATCAAGAAAATAAGCATTTAAGACAAACAATCCAGTGGGCTATAGAAGGTGAGAAACTCATTTAAATTCTAGTGATTTCACCTTCATGGTTAGAAAAACATTTAAGATAAACATATAACTTTAATAAAAGAAGAGGGAACTCCTAAAAATCATTTATCATAGCCATAAAGACCTCAAAAAAAACTTTTCAAGAATGGACAAAGGGTATGATCGAAACATAGCCTCTTTGGCAAAACATAATTAGTGATACTCCAAAGAAAGATCTCAAGAATACTATTTTAGTGACATCAAACAAGCAGGGCTAATGATAAAACATTTTGATATCTACTATATTGCACCATTCATAAGATAAACAATATTGGGTTGGTCTAGAGAGAAACTAACAATTCTGTAAATTGACCTAGCAGAGGAAAACATAGAGGCAGTGAAGAACAAACAGAGCTAAGGTGCCTTTGAAAAACATTACTTAGTCTAAGACCTTTGTCCTACTACAATAGAGAAATATGAAATGAAATAATACATAAGAAAACAATAACTAAATAGAAGCACATCACCATTAGCCAAGCTTAGGGATCCTGCAAGCAAGCCTTCTCCATCATCAAGCAAAACAAGCCATCCACAAATTCCACAACAACAATTTCTCTTCAACCTCCAAAAAACTATGTATTGCTCCTAAGAGTCACAAAATGCCAACCTTTTACAATAAGGCTCTCATGCTCTATTCATCTGGAAAAGGAGGATAAAAACCCTAACTAGGGTTTGAAAATGTCAAAAATATTCATAAATGTGATTTGTGCCCAGGAGACCATGCAAAGCCCAAGGCAAAAAATATCTCATGAAATAAATGAAAAAATAACTCCTAGCATCTAACTTTGGAGTGATTTGCCTCAAAAAACACTAAAATATCATTTTTCCATTAAGGAGTGTCTTTTGTTGACATTTTGGCCAAAAACACACAGTGAGGTCTGAATGCGTAGCGCCTGCACGGGACAAACTGGGTCCACTTGCAGCCAAGTTTTGATGACCTTCCCGACGTTGGAATTGGCTCTGGGATAGCCCGTTGGAAAGCTTGCTAAGTATACTTTCCAAAAATTCCCTTATTTTTCTGATTGGGCTCCATTACCCTATTCAAAAATAAAATGTCCCAAAGCTTCTGTAGGTGCAGCGCCAGGCCTGAAAATAACGCAGAAAGGTGGAAAGTGAGGCATTTTTTACCCTTTTGGAGGATCAAAATCAACTCCAAATGACATGAAAATTGGTGAGCATGCTGTAATTGAGGTGAGGATTCCAAAAATGAAAAATTTTCCTCCTGAGGATGCTTGAGGTGAAAGCGTAACGCCAAGGGTGCTATGCCTAGAGGCCTCAAAATTTGTCAAAATTTTCCCAAAATTGGTTGATACCTTCCTCATGGGGTTTGAGAGGCCTGTAGAGAAGCTTCAGGCAATATTCCAATGTTAGATTGGTCTTTTGCCTCTTTGAGTGCTCATATTTTGGCATGGGCCATTTTGAGTTTAGCCCTTGCAATCTGGTTTTGCAATGCATAGTGCTTGGTCATATTGTTTTGGTGGTCAAGGTCCCTCTTTTCCTTCTTCAGCTGCTTGTTTCCATTCTTATAATACTCAATGTTATACATTTCCATACCAAGGAATCTTTCTAGATCCATAGTTTCTGCATCTTTGCTTTGGATTAGTATGCTAGTGGCTCTCTCCTTGTCTTCATTATCACTTTCAAGGTCAATGATGTCGAATTCTTGTTCAAGCTCCTCCTTACCTTTCTTTCCTCTCTTCACCTTTCATTTTCCTTTATCTAGCTGCTTGGTAGAAGTGGACGGCATGGGCCCTTTCCTTTTAGAGGTAGCCAAGACATGCCTTTCTCCTCTTTGATATGCCAATGGAAGAGATTCAACTCTTCTCATTCTCGCGTTTTCATCATGGCTGCCATCATTTGTTTCCATGTCTTCCTCTTCATTACCCTGACTGTTGCTTACCTCTTTGCCTTCAACATTAGCCTCACTTTTAGCCCCTTCACTGATTTCTGCACTTTCATATTGTTCCTGATTGTAGCTGCTTACCTCATCATTGCTGTGATCTTCATTTTCACTATCAGCCTCTTCATTTTATTCACTTTTTTCATGACTATCATGACTGTCTTCTTCCTCACTAATGTTTGCCGCATTGGTTCTGTTAGCCACCTATAAAAAAATTCATATCAAATGGTGGCTAAATAATATTTTGAGCCTTCAAGAAACAAGATTTATTGCAAAATATTGTTAATTCTTGAAGTCTTGTGAAGACATCATCTCCTTTGATTAATCTTCACTGTTGTTTCCCTCTTAAAAACTCTGAAAATATGTTATTTCTCATGAAGAAAAAGACTGCTGAAAACTACATTTTTCATCATTTTTCACTCCTCCTTCCCTTCATCATTAACCTCCATTTTATCCCCTTGTTCCTCATAAAATTCCTCTATTTTTCATTTATTCCCTTCCTCCCTTCATAAAGTCCCTTTTATAAGGTTTAAAACTCATTTTTGAACCTTACCGAAACCCCCAAATCCATTTAAAAACCTTGAAAAAATCATAAAAAACACATCTTTGTCTTACAGGCCTAAGCCCCTTTGGGCTAAACCCTAAACCACTTCCGCACATATACCCTAGCACTAGACCCAAGCGCTAAGTTCCAATGGCACTTATCGCATCGGAGAAATCAGCCAGCGCAAGTCTATTTGCTTCATTCAAACCTCCGATCCGATTGGCACCTTTGAATATAAGCCCCAAGCCTTTGCGTTCTTTATAGAACCTAGAGCCTGCAATCGGGTGCTTAAACTTATCAATAAACCCATCCCGATCGAATTTTCCCTTTGTAAATTCATAAAAACCCACTTTTCCTATTTTTGTATTAAACCCGTTGTTTCAATGTTTTTGAATGATAAAGATCGTTGATCTAAAAACCCTATCAACAATAAATAAATTCTCGCATCAGAATTTTATATCGGGCACATTTGAAAATCCCACTCCTTCGTCCTGATTCTAATTGGCCCTCTTATGCATATAGCCCCCGATCCCTCCACTTCTTTCCATATACCCGAAGGCCCCGCAAACGGGTGCTAAGACTCTTATAATAAACCCTCCCCGAATGCATTTTCCTTTGTATTTCATTTAAAAAACCATTTTTCATAAATATAAAGGGACCTGTCATTCATTGGTTGAACCCATTCCCCCACCGTTGATCTTGAACCAATCAGACGGTTTGTGCAATCTCGCATTGGGAGTTTTCATTGGGCACGTTAAAAATTTTATTCGCCACCTCTGATTGGCTACCTCCCGATTCTTTTCCCACCATCAATATGATTTGTAGATCGATGGCCCACATCTAATCACATCAGCACTCCTCTATCTATGCCCCTTCCGATCGCAATCATTCAATTTCATCTAGGTCGTCCATGCCCTAAGATCGGACGGCCCAGATCAATCCTCCCACCTTTCGTTAATTTCATAAATCCCGCTCTAAAATGTTCTTCAAACAATCTCAGTGATTGATCTCTATAGATCAACGACCCATATTAACCCATTCTCCGCCTCATATATTATCTCATTTAACCCCAGATTCAATCTCCACCGTTGATTCGTTTCATCTAACGGTCCAGATTAATCCCGACAGGCCCGACTCCTGTGGGACCTACCTTCCTCCAGAGTTGATCTCAGCCATCCATCCATGATCGAACGGCCCAGATTAAAACCACCCCACCTATTATGACCCACACATCTTTCCAATATCGCTCTCTTTCCCCGACCATCAGATCTAGGACCCCGGATCTGACGGTAGACGCTCCATATCGCGTAGATTTATGCCCGAGTGATAATTTTTCAAAATCACGTGATATGGGCAGTTTTGAAATGCCATGTGTCGCCCTCTAATGCATATCACATTCAAAAAGGAAATACCACCTATCCGCCTTTTCACTGCGTGATACCGCTGGTTTCTTTGACCAAAACCACCCTTCCCCATTTGCACTGTGATCCATCGCGTTCCTCCTCCGCCATTGATCTCTGCAGATCAATGGATCATGTTCAATTTCACATTTCTTAATCACCCTCCACCCTTCCCAAAGGATTTAATAGATCATTCTCCACTATTGATCTCGGAGGCCAATCTGATCTAATTATCCACAATCATTTTGGGAACCCCGAATTTCATTTTTACCTATTTTTTCTCTGCCAAAGGTATTTTCACCCTTTCGCTTTGTATTTCTGCGCATTTTTGCTTATGTAATTATAATGTGACCTCTTCGCATTATATTATTATGATTTCTCTTGACCGTTGATCAACATTGATCGACGACATGGACTTAATCCTTTGCACCGTTTCATGAACTGCCTCCTTTAAACCTTTACTCGCGATCTCCACCATTGGATGCTTTCATCCAACAGCTGCATTCTAAACCCCAGCCTCTAAAGCAGTCTTACCCATCCACACAATATTTTTATAACATTTCGTGTATTTTTCAGGTTTTAAAGGTTTTTCAAATGATTTTAAAATAAAATAAAAGCCGAGGATGACGATCCTCCAGGCTTTCATTTATCAAAGAGTATCCATCTGTAGGGTTCGACACCACGTTTTATTGGTGCCTCATGAGCACTGATAACATTATAAAATCCCTGTAACACCTTCACATCAACAAGACACAGCAGATTGAATCAAGAAAAGAGTATCACTGTTGAAGATCAAATCAAGCCAAAGATGAAGAATTGAAGCTAATTTACATAGTTTGGATGGATTATGGCTAAGATCAAAAATCAAAAGCCTAATCCATTAAATTAAACATATTTAAAGAACAGAACACAGGATTTAGGCCCAATTATGCTTAGCACACAGATCAGGAGCAAATTAATCCTATTTTTAGGTCAAAACAAAATATCTACTAGACAAAGAGAGCCTCCACTGCCACATCAGAGGCTAATTGATTCCTCTCAGCTAAAAAAGCCACCTGTAGCCTCAAATCATTCAACATAGGGTTGAGTAATGACCAGAACAGAGCATATCTTCCTCAATACATCCGAACAGTTATTCCAAAACAAAGCGATTTATTGCAAAAATATCAGTAGAGTTATTACAACATGACACAGAGCCTTAAAGTCAACAAAAGCTTCCCAGCAAGCCTAAAATTTAATGTAAAACAATTAATAAAAAGAAATATCTAAAATCTTCTCCATTGAGCCCCTTTAAGGCCGAGAAGCATTAACTGTATTAATTGAACTTAGAATATCTTTTATCTCATTCGACCTCCTCATTTTCCTATAAAATCTTCTTGAGGAGATCATTGTAAAGGGTTGGTTGTAGAACTTTGAAATATACTTGTGCTTGAAACTTCTACATGTAAATAGTTTTCAAAGCCTCTTGAAGATTTATTTGTGATTAAATAAGTTAGGCTGAGAAGTGAAGATGATTTCTGAACTAAAACATTGGACTTGAAGAATGTAACTGGATTGACATCACTATACAAGTTGTTTCTTGGGATCCTGAACTATATCACTGGTGAAGTGCTTCTTTCTGTGTTATTGTTTTTCCTTTTTTTCGGGTTCCCATGTTTTGGCCAGATTGGCAAGACCAAAAGATGAGACAACATCAAAACCACTTTTGGGCCCTAGGATCTAGCCCTCCTAGACCCGGAGAGGGATCTCTCCAATAAAAAAAAGAGTGATATGTCTTTGAAAGCTCGAGATGTGATGTTAGGCTAGGTGTGAAGCACAAAAGGGGTGTTAAAATGATTTGGTTGAAGCGTTGCTGGGTTGGTTAGGAGATCATAGGCTGAGAAAGTAATGGGAGGAAAGGAACAAAGCAGCAGGAAGTTTCAGCTAAGAGGATAGGCTGAGAAAGTGCCATCCATTGAGCTATGGAGTCATGAAAGGAAATTACATGCAACAACTAGCCAAGGCTTTCAAAGGGCAAGTCATCTACACTAAAGGATATTTTAGGCAGATGGTGGAATGGAACATTAAGGAGAGAAAGTGGAAGAAGGAGAGGCACCCAATTTCTATCTATAGATTAGGTCAGAGGTCATTTAACTCCAGACCTGCTTGGACATACTTAAAGGCAGCTCTCAAAGGTGGACAAAGGGGCAGCTTATAGATCAGACTAGGGGTCATTTAACTCCAGGTCTGCTTTAGCAACTCCGAGGGAAGACAGAGATAAGATTACAAAGGGATCTTAGAAAGGCCAGCTAGTCACACAAGGATCCTAGTGGACAGGGCTAACACTCATCCCCAGTGTTCCCAAACCTTCCAGCTTAAACCCAGCAAGAACATCTAAGAACTAATTCAACCAATTCATACATCAGAGAGTAGGAAATAACATCCACTACACTGGTTAAATCAACTGAAATCAACTCTTAGATAGCACATAAGGCAGAAAACATTAAAGGTAGGGAGAGCAGGAAACATAGGGCACCTAACAAGGGTGAATCCTATGTTATAATTCTGTTTCCTACCAGAAGAACATGAAGCAGTATGAAAATGTGATATACAGAGTTAGAAAAACATCACCAATAGTAGTAGACCAGGATCCTGTGAAATGTGCTTTGATTAATTGATGCAAAACCAGTCATGTACAATAAGCTCAATGGCTAATACAATCCAGACTTTCTCCTCCCAGCCTATTACATAAAACTACTCTCCTACTCCCTCCCACAACTGTTCTAACAGTCAAGAATGAATCCCTGTAATAGAAAATTCCACAGCAAGGCAACAACAACAACCGAAAAACAACTTTTACATTATGTTCTCGAGGATGTTTATAACAGAAAGAGAGTAGAGGAGGTAGGTGAAGCACTGAATACAATATTAACGCTCAGGAGAGGGAAAGAGTAGAGGCCCATTCCGTATTGACACTCGGCATTTATTTTTGGTATGGCTTTGATGCATTCTAGTGCTATAGTACTTTGTAGGTGGTTTGGGATCCCATGTCAGGTCGAGATTGACCTCTGATATGTTCTTGAAGTCCTTTCTAGTGTTTGGAATCTGTGCTAGACTTCTGAATAGATGAATCTGGGTGAAGGTCCGTGGCCTCTCCATATCTCCATAACTGCTGCGTGACTGTCTTAAATGAGCTTCAGTCAGTGTAATTAATCGTTTCAGGGCTTGAGGAGGCATGGAGGTTCCTTGTAGGAGGGTGAGCTGTCTAGAGAAAAGTACTGCTGATATTCAACACAGATAAGACTTTGACAGTGTCCTTTTGGTCTTCAAACTGTGTCCTTTTTCCTTTGAATGCGGGGTTTAAACATTAATTATACTAATAACAGGCATAAACCCCCCTTTGAATTCCTTCTACTGGTCCGTTGACAAATGTTGAAACGGCCTCTCTGTGTTGTCTGCACAATAAAATAACTGTTATGAACCTTAGTAGTGGTGGCGAAGAAATGCTTCGGAGACCAGAGGAATGGTGGCGGAATAGTTGAGAGAAATGAAAATGATGGAGAGCAGCGGAAGAAATGGTTGATAGTGTTAAAACCAAAAGATTGAACGTTTGGGCGAATAACATGGGGAAATGGAGAAAAACAACGAAGTGGAGCCACGGAGGTGGGACTTGGTACGGAGATCGCAAATCACAAAAGCAGAAAATGCGATGGCGAAGAGTGGCACCAAACAGAAATCTGCGCTTGCAATATTGTGATGGGGCAGACTTGCGATGGGAAGGAAGATGCGATGGGCGATCGCATCGCAAATATTTGCGACGCGATCAGATCGCATCGCAAATATTTGCGACATGATCAGATCACATCGTAAATATTTGCGATGGATCAATCGAATACATATAATGAAACTGCGATATGCGATAAGTGCGACGGGCGGAAAGTGCGATGAGGAAAATGCGATGGGCGGAAAGTGTGATGGCATGATCCATCGCATCGCAAATGTTTGCGATGGATTGGTCGAACACAAACAATGAAAATCTGATTTGCGATCTGTGCTATAAGCGGCAAGTTAATATATAAGAACTTTATAATAAAGTTCTATATGGAATATATTTGCGGGGTATAGAAAAGGGGAAGTGGTTTAGGCCTATGGTAAAGTTAAAAGTGTGTTTTAAGCCCATTTCAACGGATTTAGAGGCAAGAAGGAGTATGATAGAGGAATGAAGGGGAATGATGGCCAACAAAGGGGAAGGGAAGAATATAAAGGGGATTTGAAAAGGTAAGAAGGGAAATAGAAGGAGAAACAAAATAGAAGCTAGGTGGGGGTGCAATAAGAGGGAAAAAGGCCCTTTGGGCATTTCTTCACAAACATAGAGGCTTTATAATGGAAAACAGTAGTGAGGATTCATCAGAAGGGAAAAGGGCACAAGGAGGCTTCAAGGATGATGTGTTTTCAGGGGAAATGCATTCCTTGAAGGCTCAAAAACATCTTAGCCCCCTATTTTCTTGTCAAAAATTTCATAGGGGGGCTAACAGTGGCTCCACATGGGGATGGCTTCTTCTTGAAGGAGTCACGATTTCAAAAAATTATCTCTTGGTGTAGGCCAGGTGCCTACTGCTTGAACCATCCATTTCTTTCTTTGATCAGCTGCCAAAAGCTATGAAGACAACATATCAGCAGTAAAATTCTCCCAAACAACTACCTACCCTTTCTTTTGGGTGCATTTGGGCTTGCAGACCCTTTACATCATTTTATTTTTATAAACAAAAAATAAACCTATTTGAAGTCTACCCTTATTACTCCATGAGACCAGATTAGGCTGTTGGCCTCATAAGCTTCTCTACCTACACTACTACCTGCTAGGCTTAGACTGTCTAGCAGGTTTCTTCTCCTACATTCTGAGACAGAAAACAACTAACTACATGCTCATAGGCTGAGCTTTATTGAGCTTTCCTACCTACCCTACTCTAACTAGGAAACTCTGATGCTTTAGGCGATGCAGTAATGCTAATGCAGCCAGTCAAGTAATAGCAAAAAAGGATATGAGCACTGATTTCCTGTCAGAGATAACCACAGGGTGCTCTACATGTGGTCCTTCAAAACTGAAGTCACCATCAGTGGTGACCAAATCTGATGTATTTGGCTCTTGCAAAGGATTGATTCTTGAGGAGCTAAGCGAATCAGGGCCTCCATGTATTCTGCCATAGGATTAATCATCACATGATATAAACTTTCTTTTTTAAGGCCTGCCATGGATGGTAGGCTGTCTGTGTCCCGGGCAGCTTCGATCACTGCATCTGCATTGAGGCCTTTGTAATCACACTCCTCCTCTTCCTGATTGGGAGTATTTGGCATATGGGAATCAACCAGGAATACCTCCTCTTCCTTTGGATCAAGACAAAGATGTTTATGGGAAAGAATATCTCGCTCATTTTCATTGCATCCTGGGCTAGAGGGCTCATTATATTCGACAGCGTTATCCTCCAGTAACGCAGGCTGGTTTTTCTATAACTCTGTGAAAAAATTAACATATTCCTGAGCGGGGGCTTCTTTGATTACCTCAATCCCTTTGGGAGAAGGCTCTGGATATTTGTTATGTCCTCTTGGCAAGTATAACTGATGTTCGAATACAAAACAGAGAGAAGATTCAATGAATCCTCGTCTGATATCATGCTTCCGATGTTTTCTTCATCGGTATCGTAGATGGCTTGCATTGGCTCATCATCTTCTTTAAGTTGATGGTCGTGATCTTCCTCCCATGAATCTACTGATGATAACCCTGCAAATTCAGTTTCCCTTTGGAAAAAATCATCATCAGACAGGTCGGCATCAGCGAAATCATAATTATAAGCGTAGTCACCCATCAGGTCTTCGGGACTTTCAGCAAGCTTTTCTTCAAAATAGTCTGCAAGTTTATTTTCTGATTCTAACTCTTGTTCATCATACATGCTTGGCATGCCTCTTACGTCTTGGAGTGATCTGGTATGTCCTTTCTGAGGGAGAGCAGTAGGTATTTTCCAATCATCCTCTCTAGTTTCATCCTCATATTCCTGCACTTTTATATATAGCAAGGAGTTGGCAGTATCTATCAATCTTTGCAGCTTGTTTTCTAAAGAGACCCGCACTATTTGTTCTACTTGGTCTTTCCTTGCTTCTTTTAATCTTTCCTCCCTGCACTTTATGTTGTACTCAACAGTGATTGCTATATTCTACATTTCCTCCAGGCTTGAAGGTTCTCTTTCCCTTATATGGAATTCCACCTCTGGGTCAAAAGAACTTGGATAGTGCAACAGAGCCCATCCCAAAGGTGGCTTTATATCAGAAGGCATAGCATCATATACCTTATTAAACTTGGCTGAAAAATTATGCACTATCTCTCCTGGCTGCCTTCTCAAATTCTGATATTCTTTTAGGATGAGGAGAGCATTCTTTGGGGCTACCCACCTATCTAGGAAAACTTGAGAAAACTGATGAACGCTGAATATGCTTTCCACTGGAAGGCCTTTGAGCCAACTCTTGACATTTCCTTGCAATGACAGGGCAAAAATTCTAATGCACACATCATCTTCCTCTATCTCATACAATTCAATTAAATCCTCAAGGTTTTGAACATCCTCTTCAGCAGTGGACCCTTTATTTTTCCCATCAAAATGAGGCAGCTGGTTTATAAGCTCTGAAGGGAGGGGTTGGAAGATAGAGGTAAAACCATAGGCTTATATCTTTCTATGACCTTTGTAGGAGTGGGTAGTGTAACAATGGGCTCATGTCTGCTTGGAGTTTCTTTAGGGGTGGGAGATACAACATGACCTTCTTTTTCCACTAGGTTTTTCACAGGAGTATAGGTCTTCTCATGGTCTGAAGACTGAGGCTTGAGATCTCTCCCATAATCATCATGGGTCTCATCTTTGTACACTTGATTTGGCTTAAAATATGATAGGACATAGTGATAGACAAAAACAATAAACTCTTTAAACCAAATCCAACCGGTATGTTCTACCCTTCTATGAGGTCTGGCCATCTTTCAGGTTCTTCCTCCAGTGGAGTCTTCGAGGATTGTGGAGTGTGGAGTGTGGAGTCGCCAGGTGGATAAATTTGACTATTTGGAGCAGGCTTCTGTCCACCATCAGCAATTGAATGCCAATCTAAAGGCAAAGTGGTCTCTTCCCCAGTGGAGTCGCCATTATGTTGGTGACGACAATGGGAAATAGACCAAATATTAGCAGTTTTTGACTCTCAGATTCATCCCCAGTGGAGTCGCCATTATGTTGGGGTTCCCATGTTCTGGCCAGATTGGCAAGACCAAAATATGAGACAACATCAGAACCACTTTTGGGCCCTAGGATCTATCCCTCCTGGACCCAGAGAGGGATCTCTCCAATAAAACAAAGAGTGATATGTCTTCGAAAGCTCGACATGAGATGTTAGGCTAGGTATGAAGCACAAAGGGGGTGTTAAAATGATTTAGTTGAAGGGTTGCTGGGTTGGTTAGGAGATCATAGGCTGAGAAAGTAATGGGAGGGAAGGAACAAAGCACCCGGAAGTTTCAGCTAAGAGGATAGGTCGAGAAAGTGTCATCCATTGGGATATGGAGTCATGAAAGGAAATTACATGCAACAACTAGCCAAGGCTTTCAAAGGGAAAGTCATCTACACTAAAGGATATTTTAGGCAGATGGTGGAATGGAACATTAAGGAGAGAAAGTGGAAGAAGGAGAGGCACCCAATTTCTATCTATAGATTAGGTCAGAGGTCATTTAACTCCAGACCTGCTTAGACATACTCAAAGGCTGCTCTCAAATGTGGACAAAGTGGCAACATATAGATCAGACCAGAGGTCATTTAACTCCAGGTCTGCTTTAGCAACTCCGAGGGAAGACAGAGATAAGATTACAAAGGGATATTAGAAAGGCCAGCTGGTCACGTAAGGATCCTAGTGGACAGGGCTAACACTCATCCCCAGTGTTCCCAAACCTTCCATCTTAAACCTAGCAAGAACATCTAAGACCTGATTCAACCAATTCATACATCAGAGAGTAGGCAATAACATCCACTACACTGGTTAAATCAACTGAAATCAACTCTTAGATAGCACATAAGGTAGAAAACATTAAAGGTATGGAGAGCAGGAAACATAGGGCACCTAACAAGGGTGAATCCTATGTTATACTTCTGTTTCCTACCAGAAGAACATGAAACAATATGAAAATGTGATATACAGAGTTAGAAAAACATCACCAATAGTAATAGACCAGGATCCTGTGAAATTTGCTTTAATTAATTGATGCAAAACCAGTCATGTACAATAAGCTCAATGGCTAATACAGTCCAGAATTTCTCCTCCCAGCCTATTACATACAACTACTCCGCTACTCCCTCCCACGACTGTTCTAACAATCAAGAATGAATCCCTCTAATAGAAACTGCCACAGCAAGGCAACAACAACAACCAAACAACAACCTTTACATTATGTTCTCGGGGATGTTTATAACAGAAAGAGAGCAGAGGAGGTAGGTGAAGCACTGAATGCAATATTAACGCTCAGGAGAGGGAAAGAGCAGAGGCCCATTCCGTATTGACTCTCGGAATTTATTTCTGGTATGGCTTTGATGCATTCTGGTGTTGTAGTACTTTGTAGGCAGTTTGGGAGCCCATGTCAGGTTGAGATTGGCCTCTGATATGTTCTTGAAGTCATTTATGGTGTTTGGAATCTGTGCTAGCCTTCTGAATAGATTAATCTGGCTGAAGGTCTGCGGCCTCTCCATATCTCCATAACTGCTGCCTGACTGTCTTAAATGAGCTTCAGTTAGTGTAATTAATCATTTCAGGGCTTGAGGAGGCATGGAGGTTCCTTATAGGAGGGTCATCTGTCTGGAGAAAAGTACTGCTGATATTCAACATAGATTAGACTTTGACAATGTGCTTTTGGTCTTCAAACACTGTCCTTTTTCCTTAGAATGCGAGGTTTAAACATTAATTATACCAATAACAGGCATAAACCCCCCTTTGAATTCCTTCTGCTGGTCCGCTGAAAAATGTTGAAACGACCTCTCTGTGCTATCTACACAATAAAATAACTGTTATGAACCTGGGCAGTGGTGGTCAAGAAATTCTTCAGAGACCAGAGGAATGGTGGCAGAACAGTTGAGAGCAATGAAAATAATGGAGAGCGGCGGAAGAAATGGTTGATAGTGTAAAAACCCAAAGATTAAACATTTGGGCGAATAACACGGGGAAATGGAGAAAAACAATGAAGTGGAGCCACGGAGGTGGGACCCGGTACGGAGATCGCAAATCGCAAAAGCGGAAAATGCGATGGCGGAGAGTGGCACCAAACAGAAATATGCGCTTGCGATATTTCATGGGGCAAACTTGCGATGGGAAGGAAGATGCGATGGGCGATCGCATCGCAAATATTTGCGATGGATCAATTGAATACATATAATGAAACTGCGATACGCGATAAGTGCGACAGGCGGAAAGTGCGATGGCGTGATCCATCGCATCGCAAATATTTTCGATCGCAAAGGGGAAGCAAACAATGAAAATGCAATTTGCGATCTGCGCTATAAGCGGTGGGTTAATATATAAGAAATTTATAATAAAGTTCTATATGGAATGTATTTGTGGGGTATAGAAAAGGGGAAGTGGTTTAGGCCTATGGTAAAGTTAAAAGTGGGTTTTAAGTCCATTTCAACGGATTTAGAGGCAAGAAGGGGTACGATAGAGGAATGAAGGGGAATGATGGCCAACAAAGGGGAAGGGAAGAATATAAAGGGGATTTGAAAAGGTAATAAGGGAAATAGAAGGAGAAACAAAATAGAAGCTAGGTGGGGGTTCAATAAGAGGGAAAAAGGCCCTTTGGGCATTTCTTCACAAACAGAGAGGCTTTATAATAGAAAAAAGTAGTGAGGATTCATCAGAAGGGAAAAGGGCACAAGGGGGCTTCAAGGATGATGTGTTTTCAGGAGAAATGCATTCCTTGAAGGCTCAAAAACTTCTTAGCCCACTATTTGCTTGTCAAAAATTTCATAGGGGGGCTAACACCTTTCATCTATGCCATTTTTTCCATTATTCTTTGATAAATAATAGCAAGTGTTGGAACACCTAATCCTACATGGGTAGGTGTGGAATGCGAAAAGTCACAATGGAGTCCAAGTGACCTTGGAATATGAAACCAAAAGTCACACCATTGTATTATAAATGTACATCTTTGTATAATGGAAAATAAGGAAGCCTCACGCTTATCTTTCATTGTGTGTTGAGTCTCTTGTGTGTGCATTTTTTTTGTCATACACCATGTGTGTGCTTCAACATGGTGTTTAACATGGTATCGGAATGGGCGATTGCTGGCCCTGCTCCAAATTGAGTGAGCCATTTGTGTTTATGGCCTGTGCATATCTGCAAAATTGTTGATAATTTTTGCAACATTTAGAGAGTTTCTGCAGCAGAGTTTTTGCCGCCATTCAGAGGTGTTTTGAAGAAGAGCAACGTTGGCTTTGAGAAAGAGCATCATTCAAAATCACAGCAATCAGAAATTGGTTTTAAAGAAGATAAGCAACATTGTGCATCTGAAGGTTTTCATTCTAAATTTTCTCTGCAATTTCTGCTTATTAAAATCTCCATTTTCAAGAGCTACTGGAATAGTGTTTAAAGAGGGTTTCTGAGAGAAAAATTTCTAAGTTTTTCATTGAAAAATATCTGCAAGTTTCTGGGTTTCTGAATACTATTAAATTCTGCAATGGAGTAGATTGCTGTATATTTGAAAAAAAATTGTTGTTTTGAAGACTAATCTGAAGTTGCCCTCATTTCTGCATTTTCTACTGCTATATGGCCCTCTGCAATTTCTTGAAGAAAAATTCTGGGTTTTTTAAGTAAAGACTTCTGAGCTTTCTCTGCAATTTCTGAAAATTCTGCTACTATTTTAAGGTTAATTTCCTGATCTCTGCTGTTTTTTAATTTAAAAATAAAAAAAAATTAAAAATTAAAAATTAAAAAAAATAAAAAAAATTTCTTTGCAATTTGGCCTTTCAGCCCCCCCTTCACCGCCTGCAGCCTGCATTTCTTTACCCCAACACTCTATGCCCTCATCACAATACACTACAGCCCCCTTATCGCTCCTCTGCACACTCACAAAACGCTCTGCCCTACCCTTCTCCCCTGCGCTAGCAGTCACCCCTCTTATTGCTACTCACTCCTGCTCGCTCTGCAAACAACCTCCCATCAAACGATTTCTCTCCCTACGCGGCTCACCTTCCCCTATTCCCCTACGCAACAACACAACTCTCAACACTCATCCCAATTGACTCCTCTTTCCTTTCGGCCCTCCTCCCACGAACCTGCATTCACCTCTCACTACACCTGCACCTCACCACTAAACTAATTCCCCTCCCATTAATTCGATTCCCACATTACATTAATCCACCCTCCCATATAATACTACCTCTCCTCTTAAATTCTTATTTAATACTACCCCTCATCCATTAATACCCCCCCTCCTTTTTAAATTCATTAACAAATATTTTAATAGCCCCGCTCAACCATTATCCCATCCCATTTTAATATTTCCCCAATTTTTAATTCCCTCCCATTTCATATAATAATTCTCCCTTTAAATAAATTACCCACCCATTTGAAATTAATCCATTTTTTTAATTTATTAAAATCCCTTTCTATTATTACAATCCCTCCCCATTTTTTAATTACTCCCATTTTTAAATTAATCCCCGCATTTTTTAATTATTTCCCCCTTTTTAAATTAATTTTTAATTTAAAAAAAAAAAAACAGCAGAGAGAGAGAGGAAGGAGAGAGATATGAACAGCAGAAATGAAAAATGACATGTGAGCAGATGGACTGAATATATATAGAGAAATTTGTAGATTTGTTTTTTGATTTTTGGCATAAGGGTGATTTTTTGAAGAAATTTTACATGAGAAGACAAGTTTGCCATCATTGAAAATAGCTTTTGGAAGAAGAAAATTCAGCTGCCATAAAAAGATTCTTGCATAAGTGTTTTCAGCTACACATTTAAAAATATTTTGTAGAGATATGTATTGAGCTGACATTGTATTTTGAGTGGAATTTGTAGCTCATTCATAGTTGGAATCAGTGAATTTGAGTTGTTGATGTAAGTCATTGTTGATTGTCCTCCATCATTTGAGGAGCACATTTTGTACTTTGAGATTTCCATAGTTGGAAGTTCTCTTGAGTCACTTGTATTTCTTGTTGCATCACATTGTAAATGGGTGCATTTTTGGTTGAAGCCGACACCCTTTCATTTTTTGAGCCTAAGTTGTTGAAAATGGCCAAAATAAATGAGGCATTAGAGTTGTTGAGTAACCTCATTCATTCAAATGTTGATGATATGATAAAAATGAGCAAGCATGCTCTTTGTAACATTCAAAATTGTTTGCTAGATGCATAAGAAAAGATTGTGTTTTTGCAGTTGGAATCTCAGCTCCAACAAGATGAACTTCAACAAAAGAGTCAACATTTTGAACCTGTTTCTGTTCAGAAGATTGAGAAGAACTCCCATCAGAAGAAAGAAGATAAAGTTGCAGTTGATCCACATTCACCTCCTTGTATTAGAGCAAATTTTCATGCAGATGCAG
Source organism: Pinus albicaulis (assembly GCA_034641835.2). Classification (NCBI taxonomy): domain Eukaryota; kingdom Viridiplantae; phylum Streptophyta; class Pinopsida; order Pinales; family Pinaceae; genus Pinus; species Pinus albicaulis. The sequence goes on from JAXQQM020083692.1 coordinate 109,266, forward strand.
CAGCCCAGCCTGCACTTCCTAAGCCCATCATTAGACCTTGGGAAGAGCTTGTCCACAACAAACACCGAACTGGTCTTGGATATGACAAGGATGTGTCCTTTCATATTCCAGACTATGCAAAGCCCATCATATTTCAGAGTGCCGGATTCCTGTATGACAGTTCAGCTGCAGTTGTTCCAGATCCTGCTCCACTTCCACAACAGATTGAGAAATGCCAACACTGTGATCGAGTTGGCCACATGAAAGATCACTGTTTTGATCTTCATCCATGCAAGCACTGTGGTCAGCACAACCATTCTTCACATATATGCTTCAGACACAAGCCTCGTGCAAGAACCAAGATTCATCTTGGATGTATCGCTTCTTGGCAATGGGCATCAGCAGCCAAGAAGATGTTTACGACACATGTTGGAACTTGTTCATGGATATTCAACAAAATTGCAGTTGAGTTTTCGCCATCATCTCACCTTGTCCTTGAGAGGGGGGAAAATGGTGGTCATGTACAAGCTTCGACGTCAGATCAAGCGAGCCTGAGCCACATTCTCTCATTCCAGATTCAGAGTTGTAGCCAGAGTTCAAGCGAGCCTGAGCCACAATTCTTCATTCCAGATTTAGAGATGTAGCCAGAGACACGGATGCCCATGAGCATGCCTTCGGTTGGTGGATAACCTAAAACCATCATCTTTGGTTGGTTGACAACCTAAAACCACCATAGGTAGTAGACCTCCCTTCTTTTAGGTCGAAGGTCTCCCTTTCATATATGAGGAACACTTCCTCTAGCAGAAGCCTTCAGCTTAGTAGCCTTCAGCTTCTTGCCAGCTTTGGTTGAGTTCCAGGAAATGCTTCAAGCATTCCAGAGTTGTTGGTAATCATAAAACCATCATAGGTAGTAGACCTCCCTTCTTTTAGGTTGAAGGTCTCCCTTTTTTATGAGGGACAATTCCTTTAGCAGAAGCTTTCAGCTTCTTGCCAGTTTTGGAAGAGTTCCGGGAACTGCAACAAGTTTTGCATTCCAGTGTTTGTGGTCATCCTAAAACCACCTCTTTTTTCCAACATTTCAGAGAGTTGATTCGGCCCAAGTGCTTCCATGTATACTTTGCATATTTGTATTACAACTCTCCTCTTGGACTCACACATACCCCTTCAGATTAAGGGGGGATGTTGGAACACCTAATCCTACATGGGTAGGTGTGGAATGCGAAAAGTCACAATGGAGTCCAAGTGACCTTGGAATATAAAACCAAGAGTCACACCATTGTATTATAAATGTACATCTTTGTATAATGGAAAATAAGGAAGCCTCACGCTTATCTTTCATTGTGTGTTGAGTCTCTTGTGTGTGCATTCTTTTTCTCATACACCATGTGTGTGCTTCAACATGGTGTTTAACAGCAAGCATAGAGTTAGGATTTAATTTTTACAATACCCTTCTCTGATTGATAAGCTTTATCTCAATGTTTTCCTCTAAATTATTTATTTAAGAATGATTCAATACAGTTCAAGCAATGACGAACGTTGGCGTTCCCTGGCCCTAATGTTTTCTTTAAACATTGTTCTTGAATGTTATTTTCATTATCTGCTTAGTAAAGTTAGACTAGAAAATTGATGGTGTGCCCTGTTTTCTAGTTTCTTTCTCCAAAGTTAGTTCTGAAAGTTTCCCTAAGTGTATGCTGAAAGCAGGCTAGATTTAAAAGTATCTTATCTGATCTTAAGTGGCACTTTGTTTCTCTTACTTATTTCCATCCTTTCTGAAAGTAATTATGCAGATTACTTGATTGTTTTTCTATTGAGTTAGCTTTAATACGAACTTGTCCAAAGAGGTTTTATGGTTAGCCTTGCCCTTTGTTCAGTTTTAAACAGTTACTTAAAAGGATTTTCTTGTTTGGACGGACTGATAAATCCTAGTTGAAATTATTGTCTGTTTCCACCCCTCCAACACTTTTATTGTTCCATCCAATCATTTTATCTCAAAAGATCTTGTGATATAGATGACTTTCCCCTTGGACCACTCTTGAAATTGTTGTACAATTAAAGCCCTTTTATGACTCCGTAGCCCAATGGACTAAAAACCAACGATATATCTATCTAATCAACCAAATCTTGTTTTGATTGCTTGCAACTTCACACCTTTGAAACTCTTTCCATTTAGGACTTTCCACTCAACTAATAATCATGCTCAACCATCCAATACAAAACAAAAACCCCTGTTCTTAATAACTAGACTAATATCATTAACCAAAAGCCTTAAACATAAATCAATATTTGCACTTATTGGAGAGATACCTCTCTGGATTCAGGAGGGACAGATCCTAGAATCCCAAAGTTGTTCAAGTGTTCTCCCTGCATTTTTGGTCTCACCGATCTGCTGAATTAATAGGGAGCTCGCATTTATGGCGACTCCGTTGGGGAATTCTGAGGAAAACTTCATCCTACATACTCTTGAGACCTCAAGAAACCCTTGATTCAGGAACATTGTGTAGTGAGTAAAAGCAGACCTCTTCAAGCACTACCAAGCAAACGGTAATCATGATAAACGTGTTTGAATCAGTGAAAAACTAAGGAAACCTTATGATTCTCATCAGAGCTTATCAAACCTTGAAGGATCATCTAGCTTAGCCATAAGAGTAGATTTCCTTTGTCTCATCACCGTAGCTAAGCTTTGAAATAGATTTAGCATACTCTTAGAACCCATAGGACTAAAAAATAACTTAGAAAACCCAAAAATATTTCAAATTGCTACTCAATAAACATGGTGGCGGACCATAAAACCTTTTACCTCCAAAAGAGCTAAAGACTTCCACTTGGTGACTCCACAATCCTAAACAGACCTTAAGAATCCATTGGGAAGACCCATTATCATCATTACATCATTTAAACTCAGTAAGAGGATTTTAGGATTAAAAAATTTCTTGTTTAAAAGATCAGTTAACCTCTTAAAGATTGCCATATCTGGTAAAACTTTTCTTGTTTAAGTTGGGTCTAAAAAACACAACATAGTGGCTCCTAGAAAGATTCACACTAGAGCCTACCCTGACCATAACCCACCTGAGATAGTTGATAACCATGAAAGAATACTTAGGAAGTCTCCTAAGGTTAATTTTTCAACTCTTTTCAGATCACCCTTGAGAGCTAATTCTGTTCCAGAAAATCTTGCAGCTCTACAACAATCACAAGTTGACTTAGGAAATCCATTTAGAACTAGGTCGCTTGATGATTTAGATCAGCTAGATTCAGAGTCTTCACTTTCATCCCCAGAACAAAGTGAACATCCTAGTAGTAGAGAAACAACACCACCTGATTTACATTTCGTTCACAATTTAGGTGTTTCTCATCCAAGATCAGTTCAGCAATCTATTCCTAGTCCATCCACATATATTCCTCATACATCCACAGTCCAAACCACTCCACTTCATCCCACTTTCCCTCTTGTTAATCCACTTATTGTAAATCCACCTCCACCTCCTATCATGGCAGCATGGTATGCCTCGTTGGTCCTTCCTTTACCATTAGTCAATCTTCCACAGGACTATCAGTCCAAAATACCATTGTATGACGCCAGTAATGCTACAACTGCATCGCAACATGTGGATAAAATGAATGACTACTTTGATAGAAATAAAATTGATGATGAATCTGTCAAACTTAGACTATTTGCTCAGAGTTTAGGGGGAGAAGTAAGAAAATGGTTCAAAGGATTAACCCCTCATATTATCAATGATCTCCAAGCCTTCCATTAGAAATTATTAAACAAATGGGAAGTAAGGAAAAACCATCTTCAAATACTTTATTATTACAAGAATCTCCAAAGAAACACAGGGGAAAGTGTACAAGCCTATTGCACTAGGTTTAATAGCATTCACAATGCCCTTCTCCCAGACCTAAAAACTCCACAAGGTTCAGCTTTGAACAAGTTTCTTGAGGGATTCGATCCTGAGATGGCCTATTAGCTGAGAGAAAGAGATCCTTTGACCCTTGAAGATATGAAAAAATGGGCTCTTGCTGTGGAAGTTAACTTAATGGAGAAAAGAGAAAAAATGAAGAATGAGAATAGAGTGTCCTTTAGAGAGGAATCTAAACCTTCCACCTCCAGCTCAAAGATGGAAAGAATGATGGAGGAGATCATGAAAAAGATGAGCATACTTGAGAGAGATCAAGATAGTCAAAACCAAACAACTCCTCAAAACAGAAACCAAAACCAAAATCAGAATTTTAGAAGAAATCAACCTCAAAACAGACCAAGGGAAGATGATCAATAGATCACTCCTCCTTTTCATCAAAACTATGTAAGTGAGGTTGAAGACACAATAGAGAAAATAGAGGATGATGATATCAATATGTTGAGAGTAGATAATGATGACTTTGAAGTTCACTATGATAGAAAACAAGGTCTATATACACCCTATGATTACAAAAGAGATGATGATGAAAGTTATTATCAAGACATGGAAAATGTTATCATAGAGCCTCAAAAGGAATATGACCTTAGGAGTAAAAGCAATCAAAAAACTCCCAAGACTAAAACGTCTGAAAAATCTGTAGAAAGAAACATTGTAAGTAAACCCAAAATTATAAAACAAAAGGACAAAAAAGTGGCTGTAAATTCTAATAAAGGTGAAGATAAAAGCACTCAAAGTACTGAAAAATAGAGTGCAAATCTCAGCAGTACTAGTACCTCAGCTAGTACTCTTGTTAAAACAATTTTTTCAAATGTAAATAGAGGAAATTAACAAACCAATATTGCTGATAGAGTGGCAGTTAACAAGTCTAAAACAAACACTTCCAAGAATCAGATGCCTTTTAGTTTGGAGTAGGAAATTTCCAGAATCAAGATCTCTGTTCCACTTACTGAATTAGTTGCCCAAAATGTATATAGATCTCAACTTTTGAAGGCTTTAAACATAGAAGAGAATAATGATACTGTCAATCTTAACGATGACCAACCAGAGCTTATTTTTGGTCCTAATATTGAAGGTAGATATCAAGAGGGACTGGTTCCTCCTTTTTATGTTAGTTTAAATGTTCATGACAAAATTTTACACAACGTTATGCACGATTGAGGGGCCTCTCACAATTTAATGCCCAAAGTTGTAATGGAGAGCCTAAGCATCGAAATCACTTGACCTTATAAGGACCTTTACTCCTTTGACTCGAGCAGAGTAAAATGTTTAGGATTAATCAAAGACCTCTGTGTAAACTTAGCACAAATCCCAGCCAAATGTTTAGTCATGGATATTATGGTGGCTGATCTACCCCCAAAATATGGTATGCTGTTATCAAGATCTTAGGGAGCTAAGTTACAAGGAATGATGTAGATGGACATGACATATGCGACTATCCCTATTTTCAATCAGAGAAGAAGACTTTACAGGGAGTCCCATATGTAGTACATGGTTACTAGCCAAGAGAGACATCAGAACTCTCCTCTTTACTCTATAAACATTGGCCTTGATTCATTTATCCTTTTTAATGATGAAACATTCAGTGAAAAATTCACTTTAACTGAATTAATGGCAGATAGAGAGGAGGAGGAGGACAACACAGAACTGTCAAAACAGTTTGTTGAACCCGTATACTGAAGAAAACCAAACTCAGGTCTTGAGCTACAAATCATGTCTCCATTGCTCTTAAACCTTGACAGTCAAGAAAGAAGTCCTCAACTCAATGAAAAACCTAAGGAGTTAAAACAAATTCAACAAATTTTTGACATTCAAGAACAAGCCAAAAGCACGTTAGTTGAAGTGGATAGTAACCCAACTGATAAACCCAAAACTAGTCCTCTGTGGAGTATGAACTTTGACGGGTCCTACACTAGGAGAAATGCTGGTGCAGGGGTCTAGATACAAAACACTGAAAATAATCATGCAGAAGGCCATTCCTATAGATTAAACTTTCAGTGTTCGAATAACATATTAGAATATGAATCCCTTCTTTTAGGCTTGCATTTGTTGAAGAAATTAGGAGCCAAGAGAATTAAAGTGCAGGGGGATTCAGAATTAATCATTAGGTAAGTGAATGGGGAATACAGTGCTAATCACCCCAGACTCAGAGCCTATCGAAACGATGTCGTGGATTTATTAAAAATTTTTGAGGAATCCCAATTGATTTTTTTCCCAAGAAAAAGGAATATCATGGCCCATAGTTTAGCTTTCGTTGCTAGAACATGTTTAACTCCATATGAAACCAAACAATGTACAACTCAAATTAAATTCAGACTAGCTGTCCTTGATAAGGACAAGTATTGGCAAGTGTTTGACGGAGACAAAAAAAATAGAAGACTTCATGCAATTCAGAAATGGATTTGAACTACGCAGTTTGGATTCAGATTATGAAATGGAATGCCCTAGTGAAGAAAATTTTCTTCATGAAGAAGAAAAGTCTCCTGAGCTTGCTGATGTAAACATTTTATCTAGAAAACTTGAAAACAAAACAGAAAAGATTGCAGAGTTAGAAACAAAGGACTTATAAACTTTTCAGTCTGATGTTTTTGCGTGGAGTTATGAGGATCTGAAATCCTATGACACTGAAATAATTCAACACAAAATACCTCTCAAGGAAAACCAAAAACCATTTAAACAAAAGCTGCGCAGAATAAACCTTGTTCATTTACCTTTGGTTGAGAAGGAGATCAAGAAAATGTATGAAGCTGGTGTTATTGTCCCTATTAGATATCTCGAGTGGGTGTCTAATATGGTGTCAGTTAGGAATAAAACAGGAGATATTAGGCTTTGTATAGACTTTAGAGACTTAAACAACGCTTCATTGAAATACAACTACCCTTTACCCAAGATGGACAATATTTTACAAAGGGTAGTTGGTTCCAAAAGAATTTCTTTGCTAGATGGCTACTCAGGATACAATCAGATTTTAGTTCATCCTGATGATCAATTAAAGACAGATTTTATTACACCTTGGGGCACTTTCATGTATGTGAAAATTCCCTTTGGTCTAATGAATTCTTGTGCTACTTTTTAGAGAGCCATGGACATAGCATTCCCGGAATAATTAGGCTACTTCATCATTATTTACCTCAATGATGTCACTGTATTTTCAAAGATAGATGAAGAGCACTTAGAAAACTTGAGAAAAGTATTTGAGAAATGCAAAAAGTTTGGGATATCTTTAAACCCTAATAAAACACTATTGGGTCTCCAAGAAGGTAAACTTCTTGGGCATATCATTTTAGAAGAGGGAATAAAGATAGACCCAAAGAGGATTGAGGCCATATTGCAAATCTCTCACCCTCGAAATATCAAGGAACTCCAATATTTCATTGGAAAGATTAATTTCTTGAGAAGGTTCATACCCAACTTATTTTAGCTCCTTAGGAACATTACAAACATGCTGAAGAAGGAGCAAGGGGTTAAATGGACCTTGGAAGCAAAGAAGTCCTTTGAACTCAAAGTGTACATATGATGAAAGTTTATGAATTTTTTTAGAAGGCTAGCCTCTCTTAGTGTTTGCTAAACTCACATAGTGTGTTACTAAGCCTCTAAACTTCTCAGGGATGATTTGACACAATCCTAGGGAATTCTATGAAAACTAGTGAAGTTAGTAGGCCTACTGGAGGCTAGTGGAGTCACCAAGTGGATGTTTTTTAGTTGTTTTGAGGATATGTATTTATGGTACACCACCAATAACTAACAAAAACCACTATAGGTATGTTTTTTGGGTTTTCTGAGTTCCTTTATGTAGCCCTAAGGTTTCTATTAGTGTCCTCCAGTTGAGTAATCATTTCTCTAGAATGGTGAGAGAATTAGATTCTACTATTGGCTAACAGTTTTAGTTCTCTATGATTTGATAAGGGTTTCTAAAGTTCTAAGGAATAATTAGATTGTCACTGACTGAGAAATCTCTCACCTTGATTTCCATTGTGTTAGGCAATGATTTGGTGATAAGCCAATAGATATTGTATGATAAGGGCCTCTGAATTTTCTAAGGATATATAAGCTTGTTTCTTACTCATAAGGCACCACCGTGATCACCATTATGTTAGGTACCTGTAATTTTTTAGATTGGTGTGAACATATGAACATGGATAACATTAGACCAATATTTGGAGTCATAGGACCTAGCCTTCTTGTAATCAGAGAGGGCTCTCTCTATTTTGTGCAAAGGATGTGAGCTTGTTTGTTTTAAGTGTTTTATTTTAGGCTAGTTGTTAGGTTTAGGGTTTCTTTGTTTGTTTTGGTTAGGTATATGATCAAGTAGAATAGATGGAGTGATGAAATATTCAATTCATTGGGCTATGGAGTCTAAAAAATGTCATGGAAATTTCAACAATGAATTAGGGTGCATCACAGGGCAAATCTAGCATGGTAAATGGATTTTCAAGGTTTGTGTGAGATGAGATGAACATCAAGTTTGTGAAAAAAGTAGGGCAAAGGGATGTTAAGAATCCTTTGTTAAATACTTTAACAAGAAGGGCCTTGAGCACTATTTAGCATAAATAATTAATCATAAGACAGGGCAAACCAATAACTCTTTTATTCAAATCAAGAAAATAAGCATTTAAGACGAACAATCCAGTGGGATATAGAAGGCGAGAAACTCATTTAACTTCTAGTGATTTCACCTTCATGGTTAGAAAAACATTTAAGATAAACATATAACTTTAATAAAAGAATATGAAACTCCTAAACATAATTTATCATAGCCATAAAGACCTCAAAAGAAACTTTTCAAGAATGGACAAAGGGTATGATCAAAACATAGCCTCTTTGGCAAAACATAATTAGTGATACTCCAAAGAAAGATCTCAAGAATACTATTTTAGTGACATCAAAAAAGTAGGGCTAACGATGAAACATTTTGATATCAACTATATTGCACCATTCATAAGATAAACAAGCTTGGGTTGGTCTAGAGAGAAACTAAGAATTCTTTAAACTGACCTAGCAGAGGAAAACATAGAGGCAATGAAGAACAAAGAGAGCTAAGGTGCCTTTGAAAAACATTTCTTAGTCTAAGACCTTTGTCCTAATACAATAGAGAAAGATGAAATGAAATAATACATAAGAAAACAATAACTGAATAGAATAACATCACCATTAGCCAAGCTTAGGGATCATGCAAGCAAGCCTTCTCCATCATCAAGCAAAACAAGCCATCCACAAATTCCACAACAACAATTTCTCTTCAACCTCCAAAAAACTATGTATTTCTCCCAAGAGTCACAAAATGCCAACCTTTTACAATAAGGCCCTCATGCTCTATTCATCTAGCAGAGGATAAAAACCCTAACAAGGGTTTGAAAATGGAAAAAATAGTCATAAATGTGATTTTTGCCCAAGATACCATGCAAGGCCCAAGGCAAAAAATATCTCATGAAATAAATGCAAAAATAACTCCTAGCACCTAAATTTGGAGTGATTTGCCTCAGAAAACACTAAAATATCATTTTTCCATTAAGGAGTGTCTTTTTTTGACTTTTTGGCCAAAAACACACGGTGAGGTCTAAATGCGTAGCGCCTGCATGGGACAAACTAGGTCCACTTGCAGCCAAGTTTTGATGACCTTCCCGTTGTCGGAATTGGCTCTGGGATGGCCCGTTGGAAAGCTTGCTAAGTATACTTTCCAAAAATTCCCTTATTTTTCTGATTGAGCTCCATTACTCTGTCCAAAAGGAAAATGTCCCAAAGCTTCTCTAGGTGCAGCGCCAGGCCTGAAAATGATGTAGAAAGGTGGAAAATGAGGCATTTTTGACCCTTTTGGAGGATCCAAATCAACTCCAAATGACATGAAAATTGGTGAGCATGCTGTAATTGAGGTGAGGATTCAAAAAATGAAAAATTTTCCTCCTGAGGATGCCTGAGGTGAAAGCGTAACGCCAAGGGTGCTATGCCTAGAGGCCTCAAAATTTGTCAAAATTTTCCCAAAATTGGTTGATACCTTCCTCATGGGGTTTGAGAGGCCTGTAGAGAAGCTTCAGCCAATATTCCAATGTTAGATTGGTCTTTTGCCTCTTTGAGTGCTCATATTTTGGCATGGGCCATTTTGAGTTTAGCCCTTGCAATTTGGTTTTGCAATGCATAGTGCTTGGTCATATTCTTTTGGTGGTCAAGGTCCCTCTTTTCCTTCTTCAGCTGCTTGTTTCCATTCTTATAATACTCAATGTTATACGCTTCCATGCCAAGGAATCTTTCTAGATCCATAGTTTCTGCATCTTTGCTTTGGATCAGTATGCTAGTGGCTCTCTCCTTGTCTTCATTATCACTGTCAAGGTCAATGATGTCGAATTCTTGTTCAAGCTCCTCCTTACCTTTCTTTCCTCTCTTCACGTTTCATTTTCCTTTATCTAGTTGCTTGGTATAAGTGGACGGCATGGCCCCTTTCCTTTTAGAGGTAGCCAAGACATGCCTTTCTCCTCTTTGATATGCCAATGGAAGAGATTCAACTCTTCTCATTCTCGCGTTTTCATCATGGCTGCCATCATTTGTTTCCATGTCTTCCTCTTCATTACCCTGACTGTTGCTTACCTCTTTGCCTTCAACATCAGCCTCACTTTTATCCCCTTCATTGAATTCTACACTTTCATATTGTTCCTGATTGTAGCTGCTTACATCATCATTGTTGTGATCTTCATTTTCACTATTAGCCTCTTCATTTTATTCAATTTTTTCATGACTGTCATGACTGTCTTCTTCCTCACTAATGTTTGCCTCATTGGGTCTGTTAGCCACCTATAAATTTTTTCATATCAAATGGTGGCTAAATCATTTTTTGAGCCTTCAAGAAACAAGATTTATTGCAAAATATTGTTAATTCTTGAAGTCTTGTGAAGACATCATCTCCTTTGATTAATCTTCACTGCTGTTTCCCTCTTAGAAACTCTGAAAATATGCTATTTCTCATGAAGAAAAAGATTGCTGAAAACTACATTTTTCATCATTTTTCACTCCTCCTTCCCTTCATCGTTAACCTCCATTTTATCCCCTTTTTCCTCATAAAATTCCTCTCTTTTTCATTTATTCCCTTCCTCCCTTCATAAGGTCCCTTTTATAAGGTTTAAAACTCATTTTTGAACCTTAACGAAACCCCTAGATCCATTCAAAAACCTTGAAAAAATCATAAAAAACACATCTTTGTATTACAGGCCTAAGCCCCTTTGGGCTAAACCCTAAACCACTTCCCCACATATACCCTAGCGCCAGACCCAAGCACTAAGTTCCAATGGCACTTATCGCATCGGAGAAATGGGCCAGCGCAAGTCTATTTGCTTCATTCAAACCTCCGATCTGATTGGCACCTTTGAATATAGGCCCCAAGCCTTTGCGTTCTTTATAGAACCTAGAGCCTGCAATCGGGCACTTAAACTTATCAATAAACCCATCCCGATCAAATTCTCCCTTTGTAAATTCATAAAAACCCACTTTTCCTATGTTTGTATTAAACCTACTGTTTCAATGTTTTTGAATGATAAAGACCGTTGATCTAAAAACCCGATCAACAATAAATAAATTCTCGCATCGGACTTTTATATCAGGCACATTTGAAAATCCCACTCCTTCGTCCTGATTCTGATTGGCCCTCTTATGCATATAACCCCCGATCCCTCCACTTCTTTCCATATACCCGAAGGCCTCGCAAACGGGCGCTAAGCCTCTTATAATAAACCCTCCCCGAATGCATTTTCCTTTGTATTTCGTTTAAAAAACCATTTTTCATAAATATCAAGGGACCTGTCATTCATTGGTTGAACCCATTCCCCCACCGTTGAGCTTCAACCAATCAGATGGTCTACGCAATCTCGCATTGGGAGTTTTCATTGGGCACGTTAAAAATTTTATTCGCCACCTCTGATTGGCTACCTCCCGATTCTTTTCCCACCATCAATATGATTTGCAGATCGATGGCCCACATCTAATCGCATCGGCACTCCTCTATCTATGCCCCTTCCGATCGCAATCATTCAATTGCATCTACGTCGTCCATGCCCTAAGATCTGACAGTCCAGATCAATCCTCCCACCTTTGGTTAATTTCATAAATCCCGCTCTATAATGTTCTTCGAAAAATCTCAGCCATTGACCTCTGCAGATCAATGACCCATATTAACCCATTCTCCGCCTCATATATTATCTCATTTAACCCCAGATTCAATTTCCACTGTTGATTCGTTTCATCTAACAGTCCAGATTAATCCCGACAGGCCCGACTCCTGTGAGACCTACCTTCCTCCAGAGTTGATCTCAGCCATCCATCCCTGATCGAACGGCCCAGATTAAAACCACCCCACCTATTATGACCCACACATATTTTCAATATCGCACTCTTTCCCCGACCATCAGATCTAGGACCCCAGATCTGGCGGCAAACGCTCCATATCGCGTAGATTTATGCCCAAGTGATAATTTTTCAAAATCATGCAATACGGGCAGTTTTGAAATTCCATGTGTCGCCCTCTAATGCATATCACATTCAAAAAGGAAATACCACCTATCCGCCTTTTCAATGCATGATACCGCTGGTTTCTTTGACCAAAACCACCCTTCCCCATTTGCACTGTGATCCATCGCGTTCCTCCTCCACCATTGATCTCTGCAGATCAATGGATCATGTTCAATTTCACATTTCTTAATCGCCCTCCGCCCTTCCCAAAGGATTTAATAGATCATTCTCCACCATTGATCTCAGAGGCCAATCTGATCTAACTGTCCACAATCATTTTGGGAACCCCGAATTTCATTTTTACCTATTTTTTCTCTACCAAAGGTATTTTCACCCTTTCCCTTTGTATTTCTTCACATTTTGGCTTATGTAATTATAATGTGACCCCTTCACATTATATTATTACGATTTCTCTTGACCGTTGATCAACATTGATCGACGGCCCAGACTTAATCCTTTGCACCGTTTCATCAACTGCCTCCTTTAAACCTCTACTCGTGATCTCCACCATTGGATGCTTTCACCCTACAGCTACATTCTAATCCCTAGCCTCTGAAGCAGTCTTACCCATCCATGCAATATTTTTATAAAATTTCATGTATTTTGCAGGTTTTAAAGGTTTTTCAAATGATTTTAAAAGAAAATAAAAGTCGAGGATGACGATCCTCCAGGCTTTCATTTATCAAAGAGTATCCATCTGTAGGGTTCAACACCATGTTTTATCGGTGCCTCATGAGCACTGATAACATTATAAAATCCCTGTAACACCTTCACATCAACAAGAAACAACAGATTGAATCAAGCAAAGAGTATCAGTGTTGAAGATCAAATCAAGCGAGAGATGAAGAATTGAAGCTGATTTACATAGTTTGGATGGATTACGGCTAAGATCGAAAATCAAAAGCCTAATCCATTAAATTAAACATATTTAAAGAATAGAACACAGGATTTAGGTCCAATTATGCCTAACACACAGATCAGGAGCAAATTAATCCTATATTTAGGTCAAAACAAAATATCTACCGGATAGAGAGAGCCTCCACTGCCACTGTTAGTATTAATCCTTCGTCGAAGTGTACGAAAAAGGACCACTTTAGCTACGCATAACTAATAGCCCTAAAAACATAAATGACTGCCAATATCTTCATATCTGCGGTTATTTTGACAAGAAAATAGCTGCAAAACACCAGATCTATGTATGGAAAGACATTAAACAGTAAAAACAAGGGTTTGCTCCATATACCAGTAGACAAGACAAGAACAATTTTTGAAAGAATTTTTATATTAATCGGGCACTTGGGAGGAAAGCAAGAAGGTGTATCCAATTCTCCTCAGTGGGATGGGTTCTTGGAAGTCCTCAGCACTTCAGATCTAAGCTTTCTCTCTCTTGTTGGTGTAGAAAACCCAATGCAAAAAATGGAGCTCAATGGGAGCAAATGATGAAAATGGGACCAAGTGTATAGATCCAGAGTGATCTAGTAGGCAACAAAAGGTGAGGAATGATGGGGAAAACCCTCCTATTTATAACAAAATATTGGGTCATTCTAGATCTTGGTGCATGATTAAAATAATGTTAACCAAATCTAGATCCACCTTTTATGGAATACTTTATTATATTTATTGGAGGGAAAGGGTGTTTGACTTGGGTCAAATCCCTTGATTAGTTAAAAATAAATAAATAAATGATTTATTTATCTTTTTAAGGAAGTGGTTGGAAGATAATCAAATAAATAATGATTTATTTGATTATTGGTGGGTGATTTGGTTATATTTAACAAGGAATATTATCTAAATAAGATTTAAATAATTATTCCTAGAAAATAATAAGATAAATAAGGGTTTATCTCATTAATTTCTTTGTTTTTGGGTTAAACATGACTGGGAATAATAATTAAATTATGGTTTAATTAATTATTCCATGAGGAAAATCAAACAAATATAGGTTTGTTTAATATTTCCTTTTGGGGTTTCCTATTTGGACCATAAACAACCTAATAAATGTGGTTTATTAATTTATTTAACATAGTGAAGGCAATTTTACTTAGGGTAAAATTGGTCTTACATGGTGTACTTGGTTCCATCTAATGATAATAGGTTAGATGACCAAAAAATGGTGTAATAGATTTCCCCCTAGCGTGTGAGTGTCAGGAGCAAATCGTATGACCGAAGTACGTTGTAAGAACTCGATCACTAGACAACAAAAGGGAAGTCAGAGAGAGAAAGGTGAGGTAGATAGTGTGGTAAAGGACTAGACCCTGAGGAGACGAGACTCGCAGGTGCAACAAGTCTCTTTTTATGAGAGGTACCTATGCTGAAGGCGGCGGGGGAGGCATACCTATGCCCGCCGAGACAAAGTACAAAAGAATAGTGTGTCCAGTAAACAAGGGACTGAACCATAGAGTACAGCTGGCATAATCATGAGCCAGATAAAAATACATTGATTAATCTCACATACATGTTGTGCCTGGGATAACAACCAGGACTGGTACAATAATATTTGAGTACATGAGATAAATATAACCCAAATGCCCCCTGTAAATGGGGAAGGGCTCACAAAATCTGACTGATACACGAAAATCAAAGAGGCGTTGCAAGTGGCTAAGGCCAACATCATCAAAATCTAGAGCTACATCGAAGGCTGCAAAGAAGAGGTTAGCCGGGCATGTGGGGGGCTACCTGTAGAGCCACCCCCTCATGAGGGTTGAGACATCTCACACACACCCAGAAATCATCAAGAGCTGCTACTGGATCACTGGACTGTCAAGTATACGAATCTCGATCATGCTGAAAGGAGCTGGAGAAACAATCAAGTCAAAGGGAAATGAGAGATCCCCTTGCCTGATCCGAGGCACCGAACAAGATTGGAAGCTGGAACCAAGGTACACCGCCCTCTAGACCTGGCTTCTGGAATGAATGTGGTGATGTCGACAAAAGGAGGTCCGCCATAGGTGAGGCAATGAGAGATCCTCAACTAAGGCACGAGAGAAAACAATAGAGCGACAGACAGACTGACACTAATGACGATAGTGGAAATGAGAAGGACTGAGTAGCGAATGGACGACTTCCCTTGTTAGAGCATAAAGAGCATGAATGACATGGCAGCAACTGACACAAGATCATAAGGGATAGGGGACAGTGGGACTGAAGGTCATAATTTGCAACACAAGAGAGAGACCAAGCAATGAAGGATGGAGGGCTATAGTGGGGTACAAAGGGACTCGGTATAGACTCCATGGATGCAATGATGATTCAACTTGGATGCTCTAAAAAAGGGCGACTTGATGGTGCTGCCACATAGTAAAGGCCTCAATGGGGGACCATGGAAACATGAGTACAAGGTGGGAACTCATGACGAAAATCGACACGAACATGGACAAGTAAGGGGGCAAGATGGTGCCCCAAGTACAAGTGTCGTATGTGAGGAAATTCGATTTTAAGTGGAGGTGAGTTGGCCTCGCTTTGACGAAATGGGTCCTGGTGAAGGAGTAAAAAATGGAAAAATAGATGCTGGCTATCTAAAAGAAAATAAAACATGCATTTCAGAAGGGAAATGCTAAGGGTAATATTTCTTAAGATAGAGTGCATTTCGAGGATTAGGAAGGGGATGGCCGTCGAAATCCTCTAAAAGGTATGCCCCTTTACTGAGATCCTTACTGATGATGTAAGGGCCTAGCCATAATGAGTCAAACTTCCCATGACCAAGGACATCTTGGGCCTGGTCATATACTAGAACAAGGTCGCCTTCGTTAAAAGTGCGAGGCTGGACTTTTCGGTCATACTGAGCTTTGGTGCGTTTTTTAGCTGCTTCCATGGTTTGCAAGGCAACACGGCAGTCTTCGGAAGCACGCTCAAGCATGATAAGTCGTTGTTCTAGAGGTTGGGTGTCAGGGTGAAGTTCAACAGCCAGATGTAGGGAAGGAATTTCACACTCGATCGGTAAGACTACCTCCTCTCCAAAAGCTAGGTGGAACGGAGTAAACCCGGTGGCTGTTTTAAGAGAAGTTTGATAGGCCCATAAAGCAGGGAAGAGCATGAGATACCAGTTGGTTTTGTGCTTATTCACCATTCTTTGAAGCATAGTCTTGAGGGTTTTGTTGACTGCTTCAACTTGGCCATTACCTTGGGGGTAATAGGAGGAGGAATATCGGTGCTCAAAACCCAACAGGGAGGATAGCTCACGCCATATCTCATCTTCAAAATGTCTGCCATGATTAGAGACCAGTTTCTTGGGAACCCCAAATCGAGCTATAACATGGTTAAAGAAAAAGAGGGCCGCGGTAGCTGCCGTGTTGTTGAACATTGGCATGGCCTCGGCCCATTTGGTGAAATAGTCGACCACCATGATGATATACTTGTGGTTACCAGTGGATGGCGGGTGACACTCCATAAAGTCGATGGCCCATTTACAGAAGGGACCAGTTGTGACTACCGGATGGAGGGGAGCTCGGGGAGCTCGCGCCTTAGGGGTGAAATGTTGGCAATTGGGACAGTGTTTGACTGCCTCAATGCAATCACTGAAGACGGAAGGCCAAAAATACCCAGTGCGCATGAATTTTTGGGTAGTAGCAAGACTGGAGAGGTGGCCACCGCAAGCGCCGCTATGGCAGGCATTAAGGACCTGTTCAGCTTCAGCGTGTGTGAGACAACGACGAAGGACAGTATCAACCCTGTGACGATAGAGGTCGTCACCGATAAGGAGGTATCGGGGGGCCTGGTGTCGGATACATCGGCGAGCCTCACGATCAAGGTGGAGGGCGAACTTTTGGGTTCGCAAATAAGTAAGAATATCGCCATACCACAGGTCATCGGAAGTAATGGAAAATAGGTGTTCATCAGGAAAATCGTCATTAATGGGAGGGTCTTGCGATCCGGTAGGTAATTCAGAAATGAGCTCAGCGAGGGCTAAGCCTTTCTTACTCTTTGGGGTGACAAATTCAAGGTCGAATTCCTGAAGAATAACAACCCAATGGGCATATTTCCCAGTGAGGATACGACGACTCAATAGGAAAGCCATGGGGTTGGAATTAGTCACAACCTTGGTGGAGCGCATGAGGATATAATGACGAAGTTTTTAGACTGAGAACATGACAGTCAGTGCTAATTTTTCTTCATATGAGTAGGAGACAGGGGGTCCTACAAGGTTCTTACTGAAATAGTAAATCACATGCTCGATGCTATGGTCATCCTCTTGGATAAGGACTCCAGCAACCGAATAGGTGGAAGCAGAGATATACAGGATGAAGTCCCGATCAAAGTTGGGAGGGCGAATCAAGGGAATGGATGTGAGAGCCTGCTTGAGGGTGTCGAAAGACTCATGAGCATAGGTATCCCAAACAAACGGGATATTATATCGGAGGAGTATAAGGAACCCATGTGCGGTGGTGGCATACTCAGGGACGAACCGTCGAAGAAAATTAGCTTTGCCTTGGAGGCTTTGGAGCTGGCGGAGGGTACGCGGAATGGGGAGTTCAAGAATGGCTTGAACTTTGAAAGGGTCAAGAGTGATACCATTCTTAGACACGATGAAGCCTAAGAGATGGCCGGCGGGAACGCAAAAAATGCATTTCAACAGGTTAAGGCGGATATTATACTTGCGACATCGGAGAAAAATGGTACGCAGATCGTGGAGGTGCTGCGCCCGATGCTTAGAACACGCGGTGAGGTATTCTAAATAAGCAAGGATAATATGAGCCAAGTTGTGGAAGCAATAAGACATGGCCCGTTGAAAAGTGGCACCGGCGTTATTAAGGCCGAAAGGCATGACCCAGTAAGAAAAAGTTCCCCACGGACTAATGAACGCGGTTTTTAGTTGATCAGCAGGATGAATAGCAATTTGGTTGTATCCGGAGAAACCATCCATAAAGGATAGGACCTCATGCCCCGCACACTCGTCAATGATTTGGTCGATGAAAGGTGTGGGGAAGTTGTCTTTGGGACAAGCTTTGTTCAAGTCGTGAAAGTCTGTGCAGACACGGATGGTGCCTTGTTTCTTGAGAACGGGAACTGGGTTAGACACCCAAGTGGTGTATTCAATGGGGTAAATAAAACCAGCATGCTTGAGCTTATCGATTTCGGCTTTGATAGCGTCACGTCTGGAAGGGTGAATGGGTCTCACCTTTTGACGGACTGGTTTGGCATCAGGCCATGTGTCGATATGGTGTTCGACGATGGCAGGATCAAGTCCGGGCATTTCAGAATAGGACCAGGAAAAGATATCGTGAAATTCTTTGAAAAGCTTGGTGTAAGCTTCAATTTCTTTCGAGGTGCATTGGGCGCCCAAGGTGATATATTCTTCGATTCCTGGTTTGACTGAAATGTCAATTTTTATGGTAGGAGAGACATTGGCCATGTTTCCTTCTTCGAAAGCATCAAGTGTAGGGATGGGGTTTTTGAACCAATCGACTACATGGGGAATGAAGTCTTTGGTTTCCACAGCATATTGGTCATGGGACTGCTGTGGGAGGAAATACGCACGATGGTGCATATCATCCCATGGAAAGTCGGGATTGGTCATGGCTTCCATAATGTCTTCATCAGACTGGAAGATGGGAAGACTGGAGGAAGGAGGGTCACCCGATGAGGTAGTGATGTGGGACGGGTCATCGTGAGGAGAAGGGCTCAGATGAGCAAGGCCAACATATCTAAGGTCGACTGAGGGGGGACTGAGAGTGTCGGCAGGTTGAAGGTTAGGGGAAATATCCCGCAAGGATGATGATAAGTACAAAATGGTGGAAGAAGGCTCCGTTGGTTCAATAGCGGGAGGAGGAATGTGAATGGGAGGAGAAATATCCTCTGGTCTGATGGAGGTAGCCTTGAATCGGTAGTACATGTCCAAGGAGGAACGATACTCGTCAAGGTGGGGGAAAAGGTGGGTGTAATGGCCGTGGAAATCACACAAGGCACAAGGGTGGTTTGTGCGCAAGGTTTTGAGTTTCGGGATAGAGTCCAGGATAGTGACGTAGACTTCGGGGATGTTCGAATCGGGAAACGTCTCGTTGACCAGGATCTTGAGGTGTGGAAATTCAGGACACATGTGGGTGGCGTGACCGACGATATCGCACAAAGCGCATTAGATAGTGGGCTTTGGAGGTCGGGGAGGGGTAGGGGCAGACAGGGCGGCCTGGTCCTGATGGGTTGCCCCCTTATGAGCTTTGCCTTTCTTCCCGGGAGCCGTCACGATAGGAGGAGGGTCCTGTGGAGGTGCTGGAGGCACAGTGGAAATAGAAGAAGCGAGGGGAACTGGTTGAGCCGGTGTCAAAGCCATGTAGGGTTTGGGGTGACCAGGAAGGGTACGAGCTAGGGGGTCCAGGTACCAGACGGGGATACCCAAAGTCAAGTTAGGGAGAGAGAGGGTGGCCATGACGGGGACAGAATATACTCCGGGAGGGGGAGCCAGGAAAGGGATCTGCCCAGCAGGGTAATGACTAGGAGGGACGGCTCCGAGATGGTTAAGGCCAGGGGGAACCGATCCAGGAGGATAAACGGGTTCAGGGATACCAGCTATAGGGGGAGGGCCAGAAGGAGGAGGTATGGCTGGCGGAAATGAATGGCTAGGAGTGGATTGTGGAGGGCAAGGGGGAGGTTGCTGACTAGCCAAAGCAGGCCGCTGAAGGGCATCCTGAGATGATTACATCATGCAAACATTCGATAAGCTAGGATCAGTGATAGGAGGAGGGGGAAAAAAAGGAAGAGTTCCAAGCAGGGAGGAATCCTTGTAAACACCGGGGGAGACACTGGTCAAGGAATTGACGGTTTGCTTGTTGGCTACAGACGAGATGGTGGTTTCAGGTGAGGCCTGAGAGGGGGGCTCATGATATGTCAACTGGTCAATGGTGACTATCTTTCCATTATGGGGGAAATACATCTTGCAGAACACTGCGGAAGGGACAGCAGACATAACATAGGTGTAGCTTCGCCCCAATAGAATGTTGTAGTCTAGCGGGGCTTCTATGACTTCAACATCAATGCAAATAGTCTTACCGACAAGGGTGATAGGGAAATTACGAAACAGGCCGATGGGCTGGGAGGCATGACCGTCCCATGCTCGAAGGGTGATCGTGGAAGGGGTCAGCGCAGGGGATCCGAGTTGCTTCCAAACCGAAGTAGACATCACCCAGGAGGATGCTCCCTCGTCAATTATACACCGGGAAACGATGGCATTCCGTATTTTGACTGAGATTTGGAAGGCGATGGAAGGAGGAAGGGGAGGATGGTCCGATTGAGTGGCGTCAAAAACAATCATTTGGTCATCAGCAGGATCTACAGCGTCCATGGTAGATAGTAGAGCCTTCTTTTGGGAAGGGCACGACTGGAGGAGTTCCAGTGTGGAAATGGCAGCAGGGGATTGTGCCAAATCATATACTATGCTATACGAATGGGCAGCTCGACCGGAAGCATCATTTCGGCATAATGGTCCCTTAGGAATCTTGGTATGAACCTCAACTTTGGGTTGAGGGATATGTAAGGGGCCATTCAGTGTAGAAAGAGGCTCTGTAGAACCTGAAGAGGGAGGCTCGGAGGCAGACTGAGCAGGAGGCTGGGGGTACTGGCGGGACCAAGTTTGAAGGTTAAGGTCGACGGTCGGGGAAGGATCGGAGTGCATCATAAGGATCTGGTAAGAAGAGGAACCAGAAAGGGAAGGGGGGGTGGCTACCTGGCTGTCGGGCGGTTGGGTAGCCACGAATCCTTGCTGAGGGAAAGGATCAGTAAACACAGCTGGCTGGGTAGTGGCCACATTAGGAGGAGCATGAGGGGATGTGTGCTATCCGCGCAATGTGGCTTGAGACTCCCACATCTGCCGCATCTGGGGTAAGAGGGGACAATCGTAGGTGTAATGACCATAAACACCGCAACACGAACAAGGCTTTTTTCCAGCAAAGCTACCGTCCAAGCCACGAGTGCTCGTTGCTGTCGGTTACAGCATAGTCCACACCAGATCGGGTCCACGGTACCGTGCGTATTGGCTTGATTGCCTCTCCGCCTTCTTTGAGAAGAAGGGGGATTAGTCGCGCCCTGCTGTGCAAATACTTGCCCTGGAGGGGGTTGTAAGTGCTGTTGCGGGTTTGGAGGAGGCAAGGGAGATGGAAGCACATATGCTGGAGGAGCTGGCGCACCAGGCTGCGGATAAAGGTAATGGTTAGGTTGGGCAACATTGAGGTAAGCAGGAGGTTGGGCAAAAGGAGGAGGCATGCCGTATCCTGGATACATGCTACCAGGAGGGGGAAGAGTGCTGGAGGAGCTGGCCCCTCCCTGAGGGAGACCATAGCCCATAGGAGGTTGAGCGTATGGATGGGAAAGGGCTCCAACGATACCGTCGGCGAAATGAGATGCCCCCGGGGCGTTAGCGCCACCGGGCCTGGGGATGTCAGGAAGAACGGTATAAACATAACCAGATTGAGCGTATATCAGGTCATATTTCAAGGCTATTTGAGGAAGTGCTTCTTTGTCGGAGGAAAATGGGGAGGCGACATCTTTGCCGATGGGAGCCGGGAAGGATGCAAGAGGAACTACCCATAATGCCGATCTTCGATGTAGATTTTCGACAGCAAGCTCGTCTTCTTCGCTATTCCCGAACATGGTGAAAGGTGGGTGTTGGTAAGAGTGGACGCTGTTGCATGGAAGTTTTAAGATCGGCGGTTGTTGTCGATAGAGAGGGAGCTAGAACAGAACAAAAGGTCACAAGGGTCGCAAAGGTGGTATGAAGAGGTGGCTCGTTCAACATACCATTTAGAAAGTCACGCAGAAGCGTGGCATCGAACAAACGAAGACTACGGGAGCTGGCCTGTAATGGAATTGGAGGAACACCACATGTGGAAATATCGGACATGTCTGGTTGGATCTTCTCCAGCAAGGCCTTCGAACTTAGGGATGTCAGAGGGGAGCTTGGTTGGCATAGCAGGCCAAACAACATCGTGGCGAATAGGGTCATTGATCAACTGATTGAAATCGGGGAGGCTGAGGCCTGCAATGTACGGAAGTAAAGGTGTGGCCGAGGTAGTTCCTGTGGCGGTTCCGCTAGTAGTAGGTCCGGAATTAGGGCCTGGAGGACTACTAGCGTTAGGCCGTGGACCAGACATGGTGAAGGTGACAGGGGGAGAACCAGGAGGAGAAGGAGGACCCGATGAATCAGGAGAGGAGTCGGAGTGCGGACTTGGAGGAGGACTGGCTCGACGACGGCGGGTCGGAGCAGGTCGATCGACTGGAAACTAAGGGTGAAGGCCAAGAAGTCTCCAGGAAAGGCGCCTTGGGGGCGCAATGACGACAGGAAGAAGGAAACCGACAGGGGCAGAAAGGGGCATAATCAATTGAGGTCAAGGGCAAAAAAGGTGCAGTGACAATTGATTTTAGAGTCTTTTCCAGGCGGTGTTAACCAGGCACTTCTTCACTTAGGGTCAGTGTGTGGCATGCGTTAATTTTAATTTTTAAACCCTTTCCGTTTTGAGAGCAAGAAAAAAGTGTGCTACGTAACTGAAAATAAACCTACAGAGAACAATATATAATGCTGAAATAATAGAAAAATAACAGCTACTTGTGCATCGATCTAACCCAATAAGGTGGGTCTCTCAAAACTAATTTGAAAAGAAAGGGAAAAATCTAGGCAAAGCACACGGAAAAGAGGCCAATAGATCTAAGGTCAAAAGGGACAGGGATCTAAAGGATAAATCTACTGAAAAGAGGTGCAGATCACAGCCAAGGGACAGAGGCAAGGTGGCTGGAAAAAGGGAGGAAATCAGCAAAAAGCGGAAAGGATAGGGAGGAGGTCCTAAAGAGAGGTCTAGACAAAACAACAAGAGGTGATTTGAAAGGAAAAGAGGCTGATTTCAATGGATCTGAAAGGGAGGTAACAGATCTGGAAAATAAGGAGGCTGAAGCTCTGAAAAACAGACGGCTGAAACAGCTAAAACTCTTCCACAAAAAGTGGAGGCTACTAAAGCCCTAGGGGGCTAGGTTCCCACTTAGATGAGTAAAAATAGATCAAAACTTGGTCAAGGCGGGCTGAAACAGAGGCTGGAAGACCCTGACAGAAGCTGCAGCAGAACCCAGAAAAATTGCAGAAAAATCATTGAAAAACTGGCAGGTCGCAGTTTCTGACATGTTCTCAGTGCAGGTCGCAGAAAAGGGGCAGAAAAGTGTGACCTGGAGGTCTAGGTCACATTTTACGGGCCAAAAAGTGCGACCCCCCGTTCCGGTTGTCTCGGCGGCAGATTTTCAGAAAAGTTGCCGTCTCAGTTGCGGCTGGTGTCGCTTACCTGCGCAATAGGGCCAGAAACACACGGAAGTTAGAAATTTTAATGTTTTAGGGTTTTATGTGAGAAAAACACCATAAAAATAGGAAAAATAAACAGCTGAAAAGAAGCCCTAGGGTCTGAAGTAGCTGGATATGCAGGAATATGAAAAACGATAGCGGTCGTAATTTAAAACCCGTGTGGAGTCGCCATTTGTTAGTATGAATCCTTCGTCGAAGTGTACGAAAAAGGACCACTTTAGCTACGCATAACTAATAGCCCTAACAACAGAAATGACTGCCAATATCTTCAGATCTGTGGTTAGTTTGACAAGAAAATAGCTGCAAAACACCAGATCTATGTATGGAAAGATATTAAACAGTAAAAACAAGGGTTTGCTCCATATACCAGTAGACAAGACAAGAACAATTTTTGAAAGAATTTTTATATTAATTAGGCACTTGGGAGGAAAACAAGAAGGTGTATCCAATTCTCCTCAGTGGGATGGGTTCTTGGAAGTCCTCAACACTTCAAATCTAAGTTGTGGGATGGGTTCTTGGAAGTCCTCAACACTTCAAATCTAAGCTTTCTCTCTCTTGTTGGTGTAGAAAACCCAATGCAAAAAATGCAGCTCAATGGGAGCAAATGATGAAAATGGGACCAAGTGTATAGATCCAGAGTGATCTAGTAGGCAACAAAAGGTGAGGAATGATGGGGAAAACCCTCCTATTTATAACAAAATATTAGGTCATTCTAGATCTTGGTGCATGATTAAAATAATGTTAACCAAATCTAGATCCACCTTTTATGGAATACTTTATTATATTTGTTGGAGGGAAAGGGTGTTTGACTTGGTCCAATTCCCTCGATTAGTGAAAAATAAAATAAATAAATGATTTATTTATTATTTTAAGGAAATGGTGGAAATATAATTAAATAAATAATGATTTATTTGATTATTTATAAATGATTTAGTCAAATTTAACTAGGAATATTATTTAAATAAGGATTAAATAACTTATTCCTAGGAAATAATCAAATAAATAAGGATTTATTTAATTGATTTCCTTGTTTTGGGTTAAATATTACTAGGAATAATAATTAAATTGATGTTTATCTAATTATTCCTTGAGGAAATATAAACAAATATAGATTTGTTTATTATTTGCTTTTGGGGTTTCCTGTTTAGACCATAAACAACTTAATAAGGGTGTTTTAATAAGTTATTTCACATAGTGAAAGCAATTTTACTTAGGGTAAAATTGGCCTTACATGGTGTACTTGGTTCCATCTAATGATAATAGGTTAGATGACCAAAAAAGGTGTAACAGCCACATCGTAGGTTAATTTATTACCTATCAAACACTGTGCCGCCTGTAGCCCTTCAAAGCATCTGAATATAGGGTTTAGTCATGACCAGTAATATCATATTCACTCTGTCACAACCTAAATAATATTCCAAGCCAAAATTTATT
This sequence comes from Pinus albicaulis, assembly GCA_034641835.2. Taxonomy (NCBI): domain Eukaryota; kingdom Viridiplantae; phylum Streptophyta; class Pinopsida; order Pinales; family Pinaceae; genus Pinus; species Pinus albicaulis. The sequence continues at coordinate 134,352 of JAXQQM020083692.1, forward strand.
TATTTAAAAATATTTTAAGAGAGTTATTGTTATTATTGCCGCAGCTTAAAGTCAACAAAAGCTTCCCAGCAAGCCTAAAGTTTAATGTAAACTAATTAATAAAAAGAAATATCTGAAATCTTCTCCATTGAGCCCCTTTAAGGCCGAGAAGCATTAACTGTATTAATTGAATTTAGAATATCTTTTATCTCATTCGACCTCCTCATTTTCCTATAAAATCTTCTTGAGGAGATCATTGTAAAGGGTTGGTTGTAGAACTTTGAAATATACTTGTGCTTGAAACTTCTACATGTAAATAGTTTTCAAAGCCTCTTGAAGCTCTGTTTGTGATTAAATAAGTTAGGCTGAGAAGTGAAGATGATTTCTGAACTAAAACATTGGACTTGAAGAATGTAACTGGATTGACAGCACTATACAAGTTGTTTCTTGGGATCCTGAACTATATCACTAGTGAAGTGCTTCTTTCTATGTTATTGTTTTTCCTTTCATGTATGCCATTTTTTCCATTATTCTCTAATAAATAATAGCAAGCATAGAGTTAGAATTTACATTTTACAATACCCTTCTCTGATTGATAAGATTTATCTCAATGTTTTCCTCTAAATTGTTAATTTAAGAATGATTCAATACAGTTCAAGCAATTAGGAACATTGGCCTTCCCTGGTCCTACTATTTTCTTTAAACATTGTTCTTGAATGTTATTTTCATTATCTGCTTAGTAAAGTTAGACTAGAAAAGTGATGGTGTGCCCTATTTTCTAGTTTCTTTCTCCAAAGGTAGTTCTGAAAGTTTCCCTAAGTGTATGCTGAAAGCAGGCTAGATTTAAAAGTATCTTATCTGATCTTAAGTGGCACTTTGTTTCTCTTACTTATTTCCATCCTTTCTAAAAGTAATTATGCAGATTACTTGATTGTTTGTCTATTGAGTTATCTTTAATACGAAATTGTCCAAAGAGGTTTTATGGTTAGCCTTGCCCTTTGTTCAGTTTTAAATAGTTACTTAAAAGGATTTTCTTGTTTGGACAGACCGATAAATCCTAGTTGAAATTATTGTCTGTTTCCACCCCTCCAACACTTTTATTCTTCCATCCCATCATTTTATCTCAAAATATCTTGTGATATAGATGACTTTCCCGTTGGACCACTCTTGAAATTGTTGCACAATTAAAGCCCTTTTATGACTCCATAGCCCAATGGACTAAAAACCGACGATATATCTATCTAATGAACCAAATATTGTTTTGATTGCTTGCAACTTCACACCTTTGAAACACTCTCCATTTAGGACTTTCCACTCAACTAATAATCATGCTCAACCATCCAATACAAAACAAAAACCCCTGTTCTTAATAACTAGCCTAATATCATTACCCAAAAGCCTTAAAGATAAATCAATATTTTCACTTATTGGAGAGATCCCTCTCTGGATTCAGGAGGGATAGATCCTAGAATCCCAAAGTGGTTCAAGTTTTCTCCCTGCATTTTTGGTCTCACCAATATGCTCAATTAATAGGGAGCTAGCATTTCTGGCGACTCCATTGGGGAATTCTGAGCAAAAATTCATCCTACATACTCTTGAGACCTCAAGTAACCCTTGATTCAGGAACATTGTGCAGTGAGTAAAAGCAGACCTCTTCAAGCACTACCAAGAAAACGGTAATCATGATAAACGTGTTTGAATCAGTGAAAAAATAAGGAAACCTTAGGATTCTCATCAGAGCTTATCAAACCTTGAGGGATCAGCTAGCTTAGCCATAAGAGTATATTTCCTTTGTCTCATCACCGTAGCTAAGTTTTGAAATAGATTTAGCATACTCTTAGAACCCATAGGACTAAAAAATAACTCAGAAAACCCAAAAATATTTCAGATTGGTACTCAATAAACATGGTGGTGGACCATAAAACCTTTTACCTCCAAAAGAGCTAAAAAATTCCACTTGGCGACTCCACAATCCTAAACAGACCTTAAGACTCCATTGGGAAGACCCATTATCATCATTACATCATTTAAACTCAGTAAGAGGATTTTAGGATTAAAAATTTTCTTGTTTAAAAGATCAGTTAACCTCTTAAAGATTGTCATATCTAGTAAAACTTTTCTTGATTAAGTTGGGTCTAAAAAGCACAGCATAGTGGCTCCTGGAAAGATTCATACTAGAGCCTACCATGACCCAAACCCACCTGCGATAGTTGATAACCATGAAAGAATACTTAGGAAGTCTCCTAAGGTTAATTTTTCAACTCTTTTCGGATCACCCTTGAGAGCTAATTCTGTTCCAGAAAATCTTGCAGCTCTACAACAATCACAAGTTGACTTAAGAAATCCATTTAGAACTAGGTCTCTTGATGATTTAGATCAACTAGATTCAGAGTCTTCACTTTCATCCCCAAAACAAAGTGAGCATCCTAGTAGTAGAGAAACAATACCACCTGATTTACATTTCTTTCACAATTTAGGTGTTTCTCATCCAAGATCAGTTAGACAATCTATTCCTAGCCCATCCACATATATTCCTCATACATCCATTGTCCAAACCACTCCACTTCATCCCACTTTCCCTCTTGTTAATCCACTTCTTGTAAATCCACCTCCACCTCCTATCATGGCAGCATGGTATGCCCCGTTGGTCCTTCCTTTACCATTATTGAATCTTCCACAGGACTATCAGTCCAAAATACCATTGTATGACGCCAGTAATGCTACAACTGCATCACAACATGTGGATAAAATTAATCACTACTTTGATAGAAATGAAATTGATGATGAATCTGTCAAACTTAGGCTATTTTCTCAGAGTTTCGGGGGAGAAGTAAGAAAATGGTTCAAAGGATTAACCCCTCATATTATCAATGATCTCCAAGCCTTCCATCAGAAATTATTAAAAAAATGGTAAGTAGGGAAAAACCATCTTCAAATACTTTCTGATTACAAGAATATCCAAATAAACGTAGGGGAGAGTGTACAAGCCTATTGCACTAGGTTTAATAGCATTTACAATGCCCTTCTCCCAGACCTAAAACCTCCACAAGGTTAAGCTTTGAACAAGTTTTCTGAGGGATTCCATCCTGAGATGGCCTATTAGCTGAGAGAAAGAGATCCTTTGACCCTTGAAGATATGTAAAAAGGGGCTCTTGCTGTGGAAGTTAACTTAATGGACAAAAGAGAAAAAATGAAGAATGAGAATAAGTGTCCTTTAGAGAGGAATCTAAACCTTCCACTTCCAGCTCAAAGATGGAAATAATGATGGAGGAGATCATGAAAAAGATGAGCATACTTGAGAGATCTCAAGCTAGTCAAAACCAAACAGCTCCTCAAAACAGAAACCAAAACCAAAATCAAAATTTTAGAAGAAATCAACCTCAAAACAGACCAAGGGAAGATGATCAATAGATCACTCCTCCTTTTCATCAAAACTATGTAAGTGAGGTTGAAGACACAATAGAGAAAATAGAGGATGATGATATCAATATTTTGGGAGTAGATAATGATGACTTTGAGGTTCACTATGATAGAAAACAAGGTCTATATACACCCTATGATTACAAAAGAGATGATGATTAAAGTTATTATCAAGACATGAAAAATGTTATCATAGAGCCTCAAAAGGAATATGACCTTAGGAGTAAAAGCAATCAAAAAACTCCCAAGACTAAAACCTTTGAAAAATCTGTAGAAAGAAGCACTGTAAGTAAAGCCAAAATTATAAAACAGAAGGACAAAAAAGTGGCTGTAAATTCTAATAAAGGTGAAGAGAAAAGCACTCAAAGTACTTAAAAGTAGAGTGTAGATCTCAGCAGTACTAGTACCTTAGCTAGTACTCCTGTTAAAACAATTTTTTCAAATGTAAATAGAGAAAATTAGCAAACTGATATTGCTGATAGAGTGGCAGTTAACAAGGCTAAAACAAGCACTTCCAAGAATCAGATGCCTTTTAGTTTGGAGCAGGAAATTTCCAGAATCAAGATCTCTGTTCCACTTACTGAATTAGCTGCCCAAAATGTATATAGATCTCAAATTTTGAAGGCTTTAAACATAGAAGAGAATAACGATACTTTCAATCTTAATGATGACCAACCAGAGCTTATTTTTTGTCCTAAGACTGAAGGTAGACATCAAGAGGGATCAGTTCCTCCTTTTTATGTTAGTTTAAATGTTCATGACAAAATTTTGCACAACATTATGCACGATTGAGGGGCCTCTTACAATTTAATTCCCAAAGTTGTAATGGAGAGCCTAGGCCTCAAAATCACCCAACCTTATAAGGACCTTTACTCCTTTGACTCGAGTAGAGAAAAATGTTTAGGATTAATCAAAGGCCTCTATGTAAACTTAGCACAACTCCCAGCCAAATGTTTAGTCATGGATATTATGGTGGCTGATCTACGCCCAAAATATGGTATGCTGTTATCAAGATCTTAGGGAGCTAAGTTACAAGGAACAATGTAGATGGACATGACATATGCGACTATCCCTATTTTCAATCAGACAAGAAGACTTTACAGGGAGTCCCATATGTAGTACATGGTTACTAGCCAAGAGAGACAACAGAACTCTCCTCTTTACTCTGTAAACACTGGCCTTGATTCATTTATCCTTTTTAATGATGAAACATTTAGTGAAAAATTCACTTTAACTGAATTAATGGAAGATAGAGAGGAGGAGGAGGACAACATAGAATTGTCAAAACAATTTGCTGAACCCGTAGACTGCAGCAAACCAAACTCAGGTCTTGAGCTACAAATCATGCGTCCATTTCTTTTAAACCTTGACAGTCAAGAAAGAAGTCCTCAACTCAATGAAAAACCTAAGGAGTTAAAACAAATTCAACAAAGTGTTGACATTCAAGAACAAGCCAAAAGCACGTTAGTTGAAGTGGATAGTAACCCAATTGATAAACCCGAAACTAGTCCTCTGTGGAGTATGAACTTTGACGGGTCTTACACTAGGAGAAATGCTGGTGCAGGGGTCTGGATACACAACACTGAAAATAATCACGTAGAAGGCCATTCCTATAGATTAAACTTTCAGTGTTCGAATAACATAGTAGAATATGACTCCTTTCTTTTAGGCTTGCATTTGTTGAAGAAATTAGGAACCAAGAGAATTAAAGTGCATGGGGATTCAGAATTAATCATTGGGTAAGTGAACGGGAAATACAGTGCTAATCACCCCAGACTCAAAGCCTATCAAAACGATGTCGTGGATTTATTAAAAAATTTTGAGGAATCCCAATTTATTTTTGTCCCAAGAAAAAGGAATATCATGGCCCACAGTTTAGCTTTCATTGCTAGAACATGTTTAACGCCATATGAAACCAAACAATGTACAACTCAAATTAAATTCAGACCAGCTATCCTTGATAAGGACAAGTATTGGCAAGTGTTTGACAGAGACAAACAAATAGAAGACTTCATGCAATTCAGAAATGAATTTGAACTACCCAGTTTGGATTCAGATTATGAAACGGACTGCCCTAGTGAAGAAAATTTTCTTGATGAAGAAGAAAAGTCTCCTGAGCTTGCTGATGTAAACATTTTATCTAGAAATTTTGAAAAAAAAATAGAAATGATTGCAGAGTTAGAAACAAAGGACTTATAAACTCTGCAGTCTAAAGATCAAAGTTTTCCAAAGGGTCTGTCCCCTTTAGAAGAGTTGTTTGATTTCAGCGATGTGGCCAAGAAGCTGAAATTGGAGCCCGTAGAAACTAAAGTTGAAGAGTGTACTATAGGCAATGAACAGAAACCAATGATGATCAAACTGCTTAAGACTTTACCAGCTCACATCAAACTCAAATACATAGAGTTGTTTAAAGAGTTTTCTGATGTTTTTGCATGGAGTTATGAGGATCTGAAATCCTATGACACTGAAATGATTCAACACAAAATACCTCTCAATGAAAACCAAAAACCATTTAAAAAAAATCTGCGTAGAATAAACCCTATTCAGTTACCTTTGGTTGAGAAGGAGATCAAGAAAATGTACGAAGCTGCTATTATTGTCCCTATTAGATATTCTGAGTGGGTGTCTAATCTAGTGTCAGTTAGGAAGAAAGTAGGAGAGATTAGGCTTTGTATAGACTTTAGAGACTTAAAAAATGCTTCATTGAAATACAACTACCCTTTACCCAAGATGGACCATATTTTACAAAGGGTAGTTGGTTCCAAAAGAATTTCTTTGCTAGATGGCTACTCAGGATACAATCAGATTTTAGTTCATCCTGATGATCAATTAAAGACAGATTTTACTACACCTTGGGGCACTTTCATGTATGTGAAAATTCCCTTTGGTCTAATGAATTCTGGTGCTACTTTTTAGAGAGCCATGTACATAGCATTCTCGGAATAATTAGGCTACTTCATCATTATTTACCTCAATGATGTCACTGTATTTTCAAAGATAGATGAAGAGCACTTAGAACACTTGAGAAAAGTATTTGAGAGATGCAGAAAGTTTGGGATATCTTTAAACCCTAAGAAAACACTATTTGGTCTCCAAGAAGGTAAACTTCTTGGGCATATCATTTTAGAATAGGGAATAAGGATATACCCAAAGAGGATTGAGGCCATATTGCAAATCTCTCATCCTCGAAATATCAAGGAACTCCAATCTTTCATCGGAAAGATAATTTCTTGAGAAGTTTCATACCCAACTTAGTTGAGCTCCTTAGGAACATTACAATGAAGAAGGAGCAAGGGGTTAAATGGACCTTGGAAGTAAAGAAGTCCTTTGAACTGGTCAAAAAAGTATTAACTAAAACACTAGTTCTAATAAGTCCTAATTTTTCAAAATATTTTTATATATTCTCCTTTGCATCAGAACATGCAATAGTTGTTGTCCTTTTACAGAAAAATCCACAAGTACAAGAGAAGCCTATTGCATTCTTTAGCAAGGCATTGAGAGATGCCCCTTTGAAGTACAACATTATGGAAAAGAAAGCTTTTTCTTTGGTCAAAGCTTTAAAAGACTTTAGAGTTTACATCCTTTACACACACATCATTGCCTTTGTCCCAAATTCAGTTGTGAAAGACATTCTAACATAGGACCCAAATGTTAAGAGAGGTAAGTGGATAGATGTAATACTTGAATATGACTTAGAGATCAAGCTCACTAAACTCATCAAAGGCCAAGGTCTAGCTAGATTAATGGCTGAATAAAATTTTGAAGTTCTTGATATTAATATGATTAATGCTTTAGATGAACAAGAGGAACTCTCAATTCTCATTGTTGAATATAATTTTATGAATTCCTCTTGGTATGATGATATTCTATATGTTTTTCTTAATTTGAATACACCTCCTGGTTTATCAAAAACAAATGCAAGGTTTTTGAAGTTAAAAGATGTAAAGTATTGCATTATAGATAAATTTATTTATTAGAAAAATGAAAGTGGGATATTGCTTAAATGTTTGCCTGAGTTTGATGCAGATAAGGTTAAACATGATTTCCATGAAGGAGAATGTGGAGGCCACCTCTACTGGAAGACAGCGGCCAAAAAAATCCTTAGAGTTGGTTACTATTGGCTCACCCTCTTTCTAGATGTGCACAAAATGATCATCTCCTGTCATAAATGCCAACTTTTGAAGGAAAAAGAAAATTGTTGCACTTACCTCTGCATCCAACCATTGTTGAAGCTCCTTTTCAATAGTGGGGACTTGACTTCATAGGAGAAATCCATCCACCCTCATCTGCCCAACATAAATGGATTCTCACTACAACAGACTACTTTAACAAATCAATAGAAGCCATCCCTTCTACGCAAGCCAATCACTCCGTCATCATTAAATTCATTGAGACTCGCATCCTCTCTAGATATGGCTATCCTATGAAGATCATCACTGATAATGCAGTAGAATTTGGATCCAAAAATATGGTTGAGTTATGTCACAAGTATCAGATAACATTGGGCCATTCTACTGCTTATTACCCTCAAGGTAATGGGCTAGCAGAATCCTCAAACAAGATTTTGGTGAACATAATCAAGAAGTTTCTGGAGGACAACAAGAAGTCTTGGCACACAAAGCTAGTTCATGCACTATGGGCTGACAGATTGACACTAAAGAAATCTATTGGAATGTCACCCTGCCAGCTTGTGTATGGTAGAGATGCAATTTTTCCAACCAGCCTTGGTGTACCAGTTATGAGTTTGATTCAAGAGGTCCAGTCTAAAGAAAATGACATGATCAGAAGAATAAATCAGACTATTCACCTTTAGCAAACCAGAGAGGAGGTTTACAACAAAGCATTACAAAAGCAAGAGAGCATCAAGAAGCTTTTTTATAGAAGAAAAAATGCCAGCAATTTCAATGTTGGCCACAAAGTGTTAAAGTGATATTCAAGGAGAGAAGACAAGGGAAATCATGGAAAATTTGATAACTTATAGCTTGGCCCTTATCTCATTCATTTTTCTGTTGGTAACAATGCTTATTTCTTACAGGAGTTGAATGGAGCTGAACTGTTTGGGGGTCCTGTCAATGGCAGAATGCTCAAACATTACTTCTCTTGATCTTATCATGTTCTGAAAGCCTTTTTATATTTTTTCTCATTATAAATACTTCATCCACCATTTCCTTCAAAGTTAGAAAAATCAAAAAATACAAAAAAAAATGAAAAGAGAAAAGAGGGAAGATTATAAAAAAAATAAAGGTACAACCCCATACCAAAAAAGAGAAACAAAGTTTGAAAGTGTGCAAGCTCAAATGCCACTCCTGAAAAACACACTTCTAGTTAGTCATACAGCCTAATATTGACAAATTAGTTTTAAATTTACTGTTGATAGGTTAGTGAATTCGATGTGCCAAACAGTTTAATCTCGACTTATGAGTTAGGTAGATTAGGATAGAAAAAAGGGTTCAAACAAGCTCGAAATCCAAACCTTAGTTTTCAAGAGAAGAGTGAATCAAATCATGAGTCAAAAATACCAGTAAACTGGTTCTAATGAGCCTAAAATCTGAACCAGAGAACAAGGAATAAACAGCTTGAACAAACCCAAAAACAGAGCTGAAGAAAAGAGAAGGTCGTGCTTAAAACTTTCAGATCTTAAGCCTTCACCATTTTGATTTGATTTTCTACAAAATAAAATCTATGTGCAGTTTTTTTTTATGCCATAGATTAGCAACAAGTTAGACTATTCAATCCTGACTTGTATGCTTTTAAAATTCTGTTTTAGAAGTTAGAGAATAAAAATCTGTTAGACTGTTTAATCCTAACAGATAGTAGATTAGGTAGAGAAGCTTATGAACTCAACTATTTAATCTGATTTCATGGAGAAATAAGAAGTAGACTTAGATTAGTTTTTTTCTTTTAAAATAATAAAATGTTTGTAAAAGATTTTTCCAATCCAAGTGCACTCTGAAAGAAGAAAAAATGTTAGATTAGTAGGATTGGGTAGGTAGAAAGCTTGTGTTGATGAAGTTCCATTGTTTTTGCATGGCTGTTGACATTTTCAAAACAAAAGAAGATCATACAAGTAGATAAAGTTGCAACCCAATGGATGAGGCACTGATCATCCCCCCAGAGAATGCAAGTCTGAAGTTCTTGATACCTTCAAGAAGGCACCATCCCCATGTGGAGCCACTGTTAGCCACCTATAAAATTTGTCATATCAAATGGTGGCTAAATAATTTTTTAAGCCTTCAAGAAACAATTTTTATTGCAAAATATTGTTAATTCTTGAAGTCTTCTGAAGACATCATCTACTTTGATTAATCTTCACTGTTGTTTCCCTCCTAAAACCTCTGAAAATCTGTTATTTCTCATGAAGAAAAAGATTGTCGAAAACTCCATTTTTCATAATTTTTCACTCCTCCTTCCCTTCATCATTAACATCCATTTTATCCCCTTGTTCCTCATAAAATTCCTCTATTTTTCATTTATTCCCTTCTTCCCTTCATAAAATCCCTTTTATAAGGTTTAAAACTCATTTTTGAACCTTACCAAAACCCCCAAATCCATTTAAAAACCTTGAAATAATCATAAAAAACACATCTTTGTATTACAGGCTTAAGCCCCTTTGGGCTAAACCCTAAAACACTTCCCCACATATACCCTAGCACCAGAACCAAGCGCTAAGTTCCAATGGCACTTATCGCATCGGAGCAATCGGCTAGCGCAAGTCTATTTGTTTCGTTGAAACCTCCTATCCGATTGGCCCCTTTGAATATAAGCCCCAAGCCTTTGCATTCTTTATAGAACCTGGAGCCTACACTCGAGCGCTTAAAATTATCAATAAACCCATCCTGATCGAATTTTCCCTTTGTAAATTCATAAAAACCCACTTTTCCTATGTTTCTCATTTAACCCTAGATTCAATCTCCACCATTGATCCCTTATATCTAACAGTCCAGATTAATCCCGACAGGCCCGACTCCTGTGGGTCCTGCCTTCCTCCAGAGTTGATCTCAGCCGTCCATCCCTAATAAAATAGCCCAGATTAAAACCAACCCACCTGTTATGACCCGCGCATATTATCAATATCGCGCTCTTTCCCCGACCGTCAAATCTAAGACCGCAGATATAACGACAGACGCTCCATATTGCGTAGATTTATGCCCGAGCGATAATTTTTCAAAATCACATGACATGGGCGGTTTTGAAATGCCACGTGTTTCCTTCTGATGCATATCATGCTTAAAAAGGCAATACCACCTATCCACCTTTTCGTTGCATGATACCGCTAGTTTCATTGACCAAAACCACCCTTCCCCATTTGCACTGTGATCCATCGCGTTCCTCCTCCGCCGTTGATCTCTACATATCAATGGCTCATGTTCAATTTCACATTTCTTAATCACCCTCCGCCCTTCCCAAAGGATTTCATAGATCATTCTCCACCATTGATCTCAGGGGCCAATCTGATCTAATGGTTCATAATCATTTTGGGAACCCCGAATTTCATTTTTACCTATTTTTTCTCCGCCAAAGGTATTTTCACCCTTTCCCTTTGTATTTCTTCACATTTTCGCTTATGTAATTATAATGTGACCCATTTGCATTATATTATTATGATTTCTCTTGATCGTTGATCAACACTGATCGACGACCTGGACTTAATCCTCTACGCTGTTTCATCAACTTCCTCCTTTAAACCTTTGCACGTGATCTCCACCGTTGGATGCTTTCATCCAATGGCTGTGTTCTAATCCCCAGCCTCTAAAGCAGTCTTTCCTAGCCACGCAGGATTTTTATAAAATTTCGTGTATTTTGCAAGTTTTAAAGGTTTTTCAAATTATTTTAAAAGAAAATAAAAGCCAAGGATGACGATCTTCCAGGCTTTCATTTATCAAAGAGTATCCATCTGCAGGGTTCGACACCACGTTTTATTAGTCCATCATGAGCACTGATAACATTATAAAAGCCCTGTAACACCTGCACATCAACAAGACACAAAAAATTGAATCAAGCGAAGAGTATCAGTGTTGAAGATCAAATCAAGCTAGAGATGAAGAATTGAAGCTGATTTACACAGTTTGGATGGATTACGGCTAAGATCGAAAATCAAAAGCCTAATCCACTAAATTAAACACAGTTAAAGAACAAAAGATAGGATTTAGGCCCAATTATGCCTAACACACATATTAGGAGAAAATTAATCCAATTTTTAGGTAAAAACAAAATATCTATGAGACAGAAAGAGCCTCCATTGCCACATCAGAGGCTAATTGATTCCTCTCACCTACCAAAGCCACCTGTAGCCTCAAAGCATTCAAAAGAGGGTTGAGTAATGACCAGAACAGAACATATCTACCTTAATACAGCTGAACAGTTATTCCAAGCCAAAAATATTTATTGCAAAAATATCAATAGAGTTATTACAACATGACACAGAGCCTTAAAGTCAACAAAAGCTTCCGAGCAAGCCTTAAATTTAATGTAAACCAATTAATACAAAGAAATATCTGAAATCTTCTCCATTGAGCCCCTCAAAGGCTAAGAAGAATTAATTGTATTAATTGAACTTAGAAGATCTTTTATCTCATTTGACCTCCTCATTTTCCTATAAAATCTTCTTGAGGAGCTCATTGTAAAGGGTTGGTTGCAGAACTTTGAAATATACTTGTGCTCGAAACTTCTACATGTGAATAGTTTTCAAATCCTCTTGAAGCTTTGTTTGTGATTAAATAAGTTAGGCTAAGAAGTGAAGATGATTGCTAAAATGAAAAATTGGACTTGAAGAATGTAACTCGATTGACATCAATATAAAAGTTGTTTCTTGGGATCCTGGTCTATATCACTGGTGAAGTGCTTCTTGGTGTGTTATTTTTTTTCCTTTCATGTATGGAATTTTGTCCATTATTCTTTGATGAAGAACATAAAGCATAGAGTTAGGATTTACTATTTACAATACCCTTCTCTGACTGATTAGCTTTATCTCAATGTTTTCCTCTAAATTGTTTATTTAAGAATGATTCAATACAGTTCAAGTAGTTAGGAATGTTGGCATTCCCTCGTCCTAATGTTTGCTTTAAACATTGTTCTTGAATGTTATTTCCATTATATTCTTAGTAAAGTTAGACTAGAAAAGTGATGGTGTGCCCTATTTTCTAGTTTCTTTCTCCAAAGGTAGTTCTAAAAGTTTCCCTAAGTGTATGCTGAAAGCAGGCTAGATTTAAAAGTATCTTATCTAATCTTAAGTGGCACTTTGTTTCTCTTATTTGTTTTCATACTTTCTGAAAGTAATTATGTAGATTACTGGATACTTTGTCTATTGAGTCAAATTTAATACAAACTTATCCAAAGAGGTTTTATGGTTAGCCCTGCCCTTTCTTCAGTTTTAAACAGTTACTTAAAAGGCTTTTCTTTTTTGGACAGACTAATAAATCCTAGTTGAAATTATTGTTTGTTTCCACCCCTCCAACACTTTTATTGTTCCATCCCATAATTTTGTCTCAAAAGATATTGTGGTATAGATGACTTGCCCCTTGGACCACTCTTGAAATTTTTTCACAACTAAAGCCCTTTTATGACTCCATAGCCCAATGGACTAAAAACCAGCATTATATCTATCTAATCAGCCAAAGTTTGTTATGATTGCTTGCAACTTCACACCTTTGAAACTCTTTCCATTTAGGACTTTCCACTCAACTAATAATCATGCTCAACCATCCAAAACAAAACAAAAACCCCTGTTCTTAATAAGTAGCCTAATATCATTACCCAAAAGCCTTAAAGATAAATCAATCTTTTCACCTATTGGAGAGATCCCTCTCCAGATTCAGGAGGGCTAGATCCTACAATCCCAAAGTGGTTCAAGTGTTCTCCCTGCATTTTTGGTCTCACCAATCTGCTGAAATTATAGGGAGATAACTGGGTCCATGCTATCTTCAGCCTCTTCATTTCCTATATTGTTATCATCTTCATTTTGGCTTCTCTCTTCATCTTTTCCCTCATCTATGTCATGACTATGAGCCTCACTATTTTGACTGTCATTAGGGCTCTTAGTCTCACTATTGTCGTTAGGATCATCCTCTGTTTCTTTTTCACTTTCCTCATCTTTATCATCTACCTCCACGTCCTCTGCTTCAGTGTTGACCTCTTCTTCATCATTGCTTAATTCATTTCCACTGTCAGCTTCTTCATTTCCTTCACTATTATCATCTCCCTCTGTTTCCATGTTTTCTGACTCTTGTTGGCTTGAATCATAATGAACTTCATCTTCATTTTGGTTTGATTCATTATTACCCTCACCCTCATGGTCTCATTCATTGTCACCCTCATTCTCATGGTCACTTGCTTGTTCACTACCACTTCCTTCTTAATCTGATGCATAAGGAGAAGATGAGGAAGGGATTTTTTCTTGAGGAGTGGATACTTGTGTATATGATGAGGCATGATCAGTAGGAGGTGATGGAGGAGTAGAAGGAGGAGGATGAGATGATGAGGGTAAATTTGGCTGATGATGGGGCTATGGGCTTGTGAATATTTCATGAGCAATGAACACCTCCCAAGGTATTCCTTTTTTCTCCAACTGATGTAACACAACCATCTTGATCAAGGAGTGATGGAAAATAAATTGCATTTTTTTGGAATAGTTCCTCCTTCAGACAACAAAAGACATCTTGTCAATAATCCTATAGAGGTAGTAGGGTAAATAAAGCATCTTGACCCTAGCGAAGTGCATGAGAAATCTAATATGATAGGAGTAGATTCTGGAGTACCTTCCCTCACAGGTAAAATATTTCATGATGACCCTCATTGAGGGTGCATATCTCTCCAGCAAGTGTGAGAAAAGGAAAATCATTTTGCAACCTTATTTGTACCTAGGTTTGAGAAATGGCTCATAGCAACTCATGTCCAACTTTTCCCTTTTGAACCATTTTTCACCAACATCAAGTATACCTGTAGCACTAGAAATGGCATCTGATGAGAGTTCAAAGGTCATCCCTACAAATATTGATTTTTTGTTATGTCGGTTAAGAATGAATAACCTTGTGAGCTCTGGGTGATTTTGTACTTGTTGGACCTTTTCACAAAACTAGAAACACCCTATATTTTGAAAGCATGTGAGAATCATGGGAGAGGTAGTAATCTCCATAGTGTCTTAGGGTTAAAATATATTAACCTTCCCACCCTTGTGCTTTTACCTCATAGGCACTTGGCCTTCTTCACTGTTAACACTCCCTTCTTCTCCTGACATGGTGATTAGTGTTTCCTTCAAACAACCCTAGTCATGCTTGTGAAACTTGATAGGATGAGTGAAATGGAATAATGGTGAAAGGCAGTTTTTTTAAGTGAGTGAGAGTGAGGTGTATGTGTATGGTTCATATCGTTTAAGCTTTAATGAAGGGTTAACTTGAACTCACTGCAGTTACCCTAATTCACACCCTTCTTGACTGATAATTTCTTACTTGGAGGTCAAAACAGAGTGTTTCTCATGAGGACTTAGGGTTTCTAGTCATTGGGCTTTAGTCAATTCCCTTAAACATAAAATCATGAATTTTACCAGAGGAGAAGTAAAAAAATCTACCTACCAACTTTTTGTGTCCTTGCAGGTCCTTGGATGCAGCTTGGAGGTGCTCCTTTGTGGTTTTTTGGCAATTTTTCAAGTGGAGGAGGGTTTTTGGCTTAGGCGTAGCACCTATACGTGATGTCAGGCCCCTTTTGCCCTAGGCGCAGTGGTGAGAAAGTTTTATGGGTGTCGGGCTCTCTGAGAACAGTGCCTGAATGTTTCTGGGACTGTCGGGCTAACCCTGGGTGAATGGGTAGCACCCTTTTGAATGCGCAGCACAGTATAAATTTACATTGTAAAAACTCTTGAATGCATAGCATAGGGTTCCATAGGTGTAGTTCCTACACAAACGAGCAACGCCAAGTAAAATTAGCCAAATTCTGACCAAAAACTGAGATTTTATCTTTGAAGGCTTCTTACTCTTTTGCATGTGACAAATGAGCCAAATGATAGATAAAATGCCCCTTTATAGCTTAGAAAAAATAAAAAGAAAGTTTGAGAACCCACTTTTCTAATGTCTTTTAGCTCTTGTCACTTTTCACTAATATTTCATTGTCTTTTACTACAGGTGGCTTGAAAAATTTTAAGTGGCTCTTTTACTTTTCGGTGGCAGCTTGCCGGAAACATGAAATAGTCCTTTTTTAGCTTGGGGATCTGTTTTACCCATCTTGTCATATCATAACCCTAAAACTACCTTTCCCCTTTGTTTTGAAACCTATTGAGGGATGTTTTTTATAGCAGCACTATCAAAACTCCTTTTTGCTTGCAGTTTGAAGTTGAAATCATGTTTTTACCCCTTTTGACATTTCTGAGTGGGGATGACCTAAAAACATGGTTTCTTCCCCTTTTACTAATTTTCTTGAGGCATGATAAATCCATCCCTGACAATTTCCATAGTGTTCACAATCATGTATGCTATCTCCTCTTGGCCACTTCTGATTTGCAGGTGCCATGACATACTGATTTAGCCCTTTATGATGTTCTTGGAGTTTGACACTTTCAGCTACATAACAACAACCTCATGATCAGATTGGATTTCCATCTTGAAACTCAACCATATGCTTTTATTCCTCTTATCATTGAGTGCAATTGACTAAAAATGAAGGCTTGACCTTCCTTATAAGGATACTCCTTTCATTCTTTCCCTTTGAGGCAGTGAAACACTTTACCTTAGCAAACTCTGGAAGTCACCTACAATAGTCTCTTCAAACCTTTTGTCTGTTGTCATCATGGAGGTCTATCATCTTCATTTCATCTCCCTTCCATATGTTTCCAAAACCTTAGGTTTTTGGGATGTTTTGAGAAGAATTGTTAGAGTTTTATTCTAGGTTCTATATAGCCCTTTCATGTTCATTCATTTCTGTCTAGTTCACCTCACCTTTTTCCCTTCTTCATTTATAATTTCTAAAAATATTCAATTCATGCTTGGCTCATTTGTTGTGCCGCCTCCATGTGATTTGTTGCATTGGCTCCTTGCTTGGTACACTGTTGGCCCAATCAGTCTTAGGAACCCTGATTTTTCTTAAAAATAAGTTTTTGCCTCCTCCATTTTCTTGTATATATCTTTAGTGAGGAGTGGGCCTCTTACCTTACCAATTTTTCTACTAATAGTCACCTCGAGACCCTTGCATAAATGTCAATAATGAACAACTGTCTTTTGCAGGAGGTCTTCCTTGTAGACTTTTCTGATCTATTTTGGACAAACAGGTGTTGCCCTTCTTTCACATTTGATTCAACTTCTAGCACATGAAAAATAGTGATTTAGAATACCAAATATAACCCTACAACCTATGAAACCCTAGTGACTTGGTGGAAAACTCCTTTGACTTGTACTTTGACTAAAATCTTGACTTGGGGTCTTCAAGTATGAAAAACAAATTTTTTGACAAATTAAAGTATTGAAGATCCAAAATCCAATGTACTTGATTTATCTAAAGAACCTACAAAGATAGTTTTGAGACGATCAATGCTTGAGGCATCTGTTGAACATAAGGAGTAGGTTGTTTGGTAATCTTAGATGGAAAGTGGAAGGGTGAGGCAAAGGAAAAACAGAGTGTTGAGGTTATGGGTGGGAAAATAGGATAGAGATGAGTGGCATGAGCCCACGAGGGGTCGTCTAGGAGTGGTAAGTTGACATGACATGATAGAATAGTGAAATAGTGTAAGATTTATCTTAAGGATAATGAAGGCAGTGAGATTTCTAAAACTCACAATAATCATGAATCTTGTTTTTAGAAATCTAGGACAAGTATTTATTCATCTACAAAATAGAAAAAATTGCTGACGACTAAGTTGTCGTAGACATCCCTGAACAAGTAACTCCTACCGCAAAATCAATGAGTACGACTAAGAAAACTGGGAGAAGAGGAAAGAATATGGAGACTCCCACCACACAATGGGAATCACCATGTTGTGCCATATGTGATGTATTCGGACACCCTACCAACATCTACCCAGAGTTGGATGAGTTAAAATCAATCCTTAGCTCTACGACATACATCGCTACACCATGTTCCCGTAAAAAGGAACCTGCCACCAAAAGTCAAGGAAAAGCATTGCATACCAATCATGCATGCGCTATCTACAACAATTATGGACACTATACCCATCATTTCCCATATATCCCACTATATAGGGATGCCTTACATGCCATCAAGCGGTCCTACCAAGAGGATCCCTCCACCCAGTCATCTAGAGATGAACCTTGCACCATCCTTTAGCTGCAGGAGGAATGACAGTCGCCTGAAAGACTCGCGTTTATATTTCCCCCTCCTATTATACGTTGCACATTTTGCAATGAACGTGATCACTTCATCGAATAATGCGCAGCCCTAGAACTCATCCACAGATGGTACCCTATAGAGCGTGTTTACTGTGTTGCTTTGTGAGAAGCACAATTCACATGCCCTTTATGTGCCGACAACCGCATTTTAGAAAATTGCCACTATATCCCCTGATTCCACTTAGCACTGGCTATTTTGCACTCAACCATAATTTTCCTCTCCCAAGAATATGGCTCAGACTAGGAATCTATGAACATCTCGACAACCCAAGAAGATGTCACAAGTAGATCCATCCTCTTTCTGTCACCTGAAAAGCGACCAATCGGGGAACCATTAGTTATCCCCAACAACTCTCTTTAGAGAATACCAACATGTGCATTATGTAAAATGCCCAATCATGTGGTCATTGCCTCCCCTGTCTTAGAAGCGCTACATCCCATCACGCCACCAACCGAGCATGATGGGCACCCTATATCTACGCTATTTCACCTAGTATGTCAGGGCAATCACCATGAATAGAATTGTACCTATATCCCACAAGTTCATCCTCTAATTGATATGATATATACATTAGAGAAGAAACAAGACGATCTCCTTAAATGGTATAGAAAGTATATCCTCCATAGGCCAGCAACCCCACACCCACATCAGCATGATGGGAAAACTCGGACGGTGCACCAACAAAGCATGAGCCAGGTACAACCTAGGATAATATGCAAACTATGTGACCTGATTGGCCACTGGGTAAATCAATCCAAAGAACTGAAGCACCTCGCAAACATTTTTCGCAAAGTCTGTTCTCTCCCATAGAAACTTCTCTCTAACTAAGAGAAGATCACGCATACTTATTTCTGGATTTGTTAACACTTTCATCTTATAGTTAAACTGTGAGCATCTCGCTAAGCTAAGAGCAGAAAGAGAAAATTTAAGTCTACACTCCCCAGAAGAGCTAGACACACCCAAGCCAAAGACACATAATTGGAAGCAGAAGACCTTGTCTTCTACCACAGATCCTTTCCAACTATACACATCTGGAACGAAGAGTAGCATTGATTCCCACACAATCTAATCAGTTGGCACAGTGGTACCATGCACCATTTTCACTGGTCATAATAATGAACCTAAGGCATGCCCGCTAATGGAAACATTTATGCACCTCTGTACCCAACACAATTTTCACCAGCAGGAAATTGACCATCCTAACAGGGGACCTAACTTTTCACTCTTACAAGCTCCCATCAGGAAAATTCTTCCCCCACCAAATTTAGATGACACGATACACCATATACGATTCATATCATCATATATTGGAACTAGGACTAAAGCCGCCCCCACGTCCCATGGTTTCAACCCTGTTCTTGTCGTAAAAAACCAAGGTACCCTACGCTTTTGCATTGATTTCTTCGAGGTCCTATTAGGTCCCCATATTACCAGTGTATTCCCTTAATTTTATTAGTGTAGCCCCCTTATTGTTATATTTTTCCCTCTGTAACCCTCATATTGTTATTATTGTTCCCTTATTACATTATTATTTTTAGGTCAGCTAAGATTATATTGTGACCCCATGGACCCCTATATATAGAAGGAGGTTTTGTAAAGTGTATCAGCCAATAATTGTTCATTTATGTAATGTATTAGAGGTTTCCCCCTCGAATTTACTGATTTCTAAGGCTTTGATCTCTCTTTTCATCTATTTTGGATTTGGTTTCATAACATTTGGTATCAAAGCCTTGGATTCTAGGATTTCGCTGCACAAAACAATTCATCGTAGAATTTTCGCTATAAATTTTTTTCTATGAAGGTTCAAAAGTTGAAATTGTTACACAGCGAATTCAAAATCTTGTGAAATTTTGTATACCAATTTTAGATCTTGGTTCACATTATTTTTAGAGATATGATCTGTGGAAGTCAGGATTTTTTCAGGCTCCCAAATTTCACCTAAACAGGTCATCATGGAGTTTTCGCTATAAATTTTATTCTACGAAGTTTCAGAACATGAAATTTTTACAAAGCGAAGAGGAACTTGTGAGATACTTCATGTAAGCATTTCATATATTTGTTCAAAATATTTTAAAATATATGAACTGTGGAAGTTAGGGTTTTTTCAGGCTCCCGAATTTCATCTCGAAGAGGTGACCTTGGGAAAATCATCATAAATATTTCTCTAAGCATCAGATTGGAATTCCTTAAAATGTGGCCACAATTACACGGATTTTTTTCCCCTGTGTATCAATTTCAGAGTCCAAGGAGGAAACAATGAGATGTGGCACACCGTACAAGTGTGCTCTACTAAACCAGTCCATAATTAGGTCATTGTGGGAGATTCAACAAAAATTTTCCTTGAAGTATCCAAATCAGGTCAGACCTATGGCATTTGAAAGAAGATTCAAAGGGAGACTACAGGACCAAATTTTAGATCTCGAAGATCTGCAATTACAGAGACAATTCAGTTTCAATATTGAGCTCCTCAAAATCAAGAAAAAGGACTATATTTGTTTTTCAAATTGCATAAGTCTTGTTTGAAAATTCCATTTTAAGTGATTCCAAGGGTCTATTGAGCATAGTATTGGGTTCTAAAATTCACCCCTAAAAATAATTCAACACCCATTAAGCCCTTATAATAGTCTACTATGACTCATGAAGATGAAGAATTGCAACATGATCTATCAAAATTACAAGAGAAAGTGCACCAAATTTCACTTTCACAAAGAGCAGAAAAAATGAAATGGAAGTTTTGAAGAAAGGCATGGAAGAGAAGATGGATGGTTTGAAGAATAATATGAAAGGCATAGAAGCTAAAATGGATGGCATGGAAGCTATGATAGATGGCATGGAAGCTGGAATTGAAGCTAAGATGGATGACAGGGAAGAAAAAATGAAAGAAAACATGGAAAACATGAAGAATGATTTAAATCAGACATGGAAGTTTTGAAAAAATTGATAAAAGAATTTTTTCCTAATGCCAAAAATATCATAGAGGAAACTCGTGATGAGAAAAAAATAAAATTTAATAATGATTTCATAAATGCTAATGTTGGGTGGAAGAACCACCATATTCCAAAGATGGATATGAGGAAGTTTGATGGCAAGGATCCCATAAAATGGATACTACAAATGGAGAAATATTTCTATCTCAATAATGTGAAAAACACACAAAAGGTACGTATTGCAACTTTACATTTAGAAAAAAATACATTTGTATGGTATCGATGGCTTTGCTCCCGTAAAAAAATTGTCACTTGGTCAATTTTTATAGAGGAAATGATAGCACATTATGAGGATACAAAGAGAAACACCTTCTTTAACCAACTGATAAATCTCAAACAAAATGGTTCAATGGTGGAGCACATTAAGGAATTCCCAAAATTGAATATAAGGGTAATTGATATTCTAGAGGAACACAGGATTGATGTCTTCATAGGGAGTTTAAAGGATAACAACCAACGTGAAGTTCGCTTTTGGGAACTTGATTCATTGGAGAAGGCATTTAGGTTGGCAAGAAAAATTGAATGAAAAATTATGGCGACAAGGAAGCCTACCACTCATATCTATAAAGATGGAAGTGTTGCTACTCTTAGACTTCCACAACCTACAAGGTTGACACCACAAAAATTGGAAGAAAAAAGAGAAAATTGGCTTTGCTACAGTTGTGATACCAAATACACTAAAGGTCATAAGTGTGTTGAGAAGAAATTATTTTACATAGATTGTGAAGAGGAGGAAGAAACTGAACAAGAAACTTCAAAAGAAGAGGATATACACTTGGAGCCAACCCTAGAAGAAGAAGAAATGAGTCTAACCATATCATGTAATGCATTGGCAGGAATTACCACTCCTCAAACTGTCAAGATAGAAGAACATATCAAGAAAAAAAATGTAATAGCATTGATTGATTCAGGTAGTACCCACAATTTTCTTCATTGTAAGGTAGCCAAGGAATTGAATTGTTTCCTATACCCAGTATTAGAATTTCAAGTGATGGGTGAAAATGGAAGAACTATAAAATTCTCTGGAAAATGCCATAATATCAAGCTAACCATGGGGGAATACGTATTGAATAGTCCAATGCTTTCCATTCCAATGGGAGATGTTGATGTTGTACTAGGAGTACAATGGTTACAATCTTTGGGGACGGTAGCTTTTAATTTTCAAGAAATTTTCTTGAAATTTTTTTTCTGAAGGGAAGGAAATTGAATTACGGGGTATCGCAGGGAAAAAAAGAAAGATAATAAGCTCTAATGCCATGAAAAATCTTCTGAATAAAGAAAAATGAGGCGTAATTGCACAATTACGCTGACTAGAAGTTCCAACATCAAAATCATCTATTTCTCCAGATCTCCAAAAAGTATTGGACAATCATTCCAAGGTTTTTGAAACTCCCAAAGCACTCCCACCTATTCATGATCATGATCATGCTATTAATTTGATTCCAAGAAGTGTTCCTCCAAACATCAGGCCTTACAAATATCATTATGTGCAAAAGAGTTAAATTGAACGTATGATTGTAGAAATGTTAGAGGTTGGTATAATTCAACCTAGTCAAAGTTCTTTCTCTCCTCCTGTAGTATTGGTGCACAAGAAGGATGGGTCATGGCACATGTGTCTATATTATAGGGAACTTAATAAGCTCACTATTAAATATAAATTTCCCATTCCCGTGATTGATGAATTATTGGATGAATTACATGGAGCAATATATTTTACCAAGTTGGATCTTTGTTCATGGTATCATCAAATTAGAATGAAGACTGAAGATATTCTGAAAACAACATTTCGAACTCATGAGGGTCATTATGATTTTTTGGTCAGGCCTTTTTGCCTTACCAATGCACCTTCTACATTTCAAGGGTTGATGTACTCCATTTTCATACCCTTCCTTAGATAATTTCTGCTATAATTTTTTTATGACATACTAATCTATAGCAAGTCTTCGAAGAATCATGTTCAACATGTTGACATGGTGCTCAAAATATTGGAGGAGAAACAATTATATGAAAAACATCCAAATGTTTCTTTGGAGTACAAGAGGTGGAATATCTGGGTCATATTGTATCTCATGGGGGTGTTAAGGTAGACCCTAACAAAATTAAAGCCATTAAGGAATGGAAAGTCCCCAGAACCATAAAGAAGTTGTGAGGATTTCTTGGGTTAACAGGGTATTATCACAAGTTTTTTAATAATTATGGGAGAATACCAGCACCTCTAACAAAATTATTAAAGAAAGATGAATTTTCACGGACTCCTGAAGCAACTAAGGCCTTTGAACATATTAAAGAGGCAGTGTGCCTAGCACCGGTCTTAGCTACGCCAGACTTCACAAAAACCTTTATTATGGAATGTGATGCCTCAGGAAATGGAATTGGTGATGTTTTAATGCAAGAATGAATACCCATTGCTTTTGAAATTCATCAAGTCAAAGGAAAGTATTTACAAAAATATATTTATGAGAATTAAATGTTGGCAAACTACATGCACTAAAGAAATGGTGCCCTTACCTAATGGGAAGGAACTTCAAGGTAAAAAATAATCATGATAGTCTTAAACACTTTTTGGATCAAAGACTATCTTCAGAAGAGCAGCAAAAATGGGTCACAAAAATGTTGGGTTATGACTTTGAAATCATCTACAAAAAAGGGAAGCTAAATGTTGTTGCAAATGCACTCTCAAGAAAGGGTGAAGCGGTGGAAGCATTGTTTTGTTCAATTTATATTATCCAAAAAGATTGGATAACTGAAGCAAGGGATGAATGGAAGAAGGACAAAGAAGTGTGGACACTCATTCAAAAGATGAAGCAAGATCATAGTACATCTAATACATTTAGTTGGAAAAATTATTTGTTATGGTACAAATATCGCTTATATCTTTGTAAGAATTCCAAACTAAAAAAAAATATTCTTTTGGAATTGCACACTTCTCCTTTAGGAGGACACTCAGGATTTTTAAAAACTTACCATAGGGTGAGGAAAGAATTTTTTTGGGATGGCCTTAAATCTTATATTCAAAATTTTGTGGAAAAATTTTTGGTTTTCCATCAAAGTAAAGTTGAGACAATTAAGACCATGGGTCTTCTACAACCTTTATCCATTCCAATTCAATGTTGGGAGGATATTTCAATGGATTTTATCACACGTTTACCTAAGTTTGAAGGAAAGAGTGTCATCTTGGTGGTAGTTGATAAAATTACCAAGTATGCACACTTTTGTGTATTATCTCATCCACTTAAATAAAGTACAGTTACTATTGCATTTATGGAAACAATTCAAAAGCTACATGGAAACCCAAAGATTATGGTAAGCGACAGAGATTCCATTTTTACTGGAAATTTTTGGACGGAATTATTTTCTTGTTTGGGTATTCAACTAGATCATAGCTCATCTTACCATCCTTAATCTGATGTTCAAACCGAGATAGTGAACAAATGTTTGGAAAGATATATTCATTTTTTTGTATTTGATAAACAAACACAATGGGTCAAGTGGTTACCTCTGGCTGAATGGTGGTATAACACTTCCTTTCATACTGCAGTGAAAATGACCCCATTTATAGCACTTTATAGATATCATCCACTATCCATCACATCATATTTAAGAGAAAATTCTAAGGTGAAAGTAGTGGAAGATCACATTGAGCATCAACAGAAAGTTCTCCACATTTTAAAGAATAATCTCAATTTGGCACAAAATTGAATGAAACAATAGGCAGATCAACATCGAAGCAAGAGAAGTTTTGATTTAGTAGACTGGGTATTTTTATGGCTACCACCATACAAATAAATGTCCCTCAAGCAAGATAAGAAAGATAATAAATTATCGCCAAAATACTATGTTCCTTATAATGTGTTGCAAAAGGTTGGTACTATGGCATACAAATTGGAGCTTCCCGCTTCTTTGTGAGTGCATCCAGTTTTCCATGTTTCATGCTTAAAGAAGGTTATAGAAGACAAACTTCCAGTTCAAACATATTGCCAAAACTTGATGAGGAAGAAAAAATCATATTGGAACCTGAAACAGTCACAGAAACAACAACTCAACAACTACGAAACCGATCAATTTAAGAGTATCTCATCAGGTGGAAGAACCTACCTACTGAAGATTATACATGGGAGGATGAGAATTTTATACAAAAGCATCCAAATCTACCCAAGCATTGAGGAAAATTTTTTTTTGAGGGAGATGGCATGTTAGGTCCCCATATTACTAGTGTAGTCCCTTATTGTTATTAGTGTAGCCCACTTATTATTATTGTTGTACCCCTGTAACCCCCATATTGTTATTAATTTTCCCTTACATTATTATTGTTAGGTCGACTAGGATTATATTGTGACCCCATGGACCCCTATATATAGAAGGAGATTTTGTCATTTGTATCATCCAAGAATTGTTCATTTATGTAATGTATTGGAGGTTTCCCCTTCGAAGTGGTTGATTTCTAAGGCGTTGAACTCTCTTTTCTTCTAATTTGGAGCTCATTTCATAACATATCCTGAATTTACATGCTGCCATTGAACTCCTCGATGATACCGAACCCTTAGAAAAATTTATAGTACAACTAAATCTTATCGACGAAAGGCGATGACAATCGCTACAACACAACAAGGCCCACAAGAAATAGGTAAAAGCATCGTTCCACTGCCACATCAACCCTCACACGTTCATAAAGGGAGAACTATTCCTCCACTATGATGTTGCAAAAGAAGCCCTGGAGCCAGGAAAGTTTGAAACCTTGTGGAAAGGGGGCATACATCTTGACTGAACCGGATGGGACATGCCTTAGCAACCCCATCAATGGCCTTTACCTCAAGAAATTATACCCATAAGGGCCAAGGAGGCCCTACCCTAGAGTCAATGTACACAAACCCAACAATTGCAAACTTTTTACCAAAAGGCTTGTTACAAAAGGCGCTTGAGTGTCAGAATGGATTACCAACCTGATCCTTACTTCAAATTTGCCAATGGTGCATCGCGATGGTCTCAAAGCCTAGCAGCAGCCACCCAGGTCATCTATCACCCTAACCAATCACCACTCTACACCAATGGTTTGTGCATCGGTTTAACAACAAAAAATTAGGCAGAATATGACGCTATTATCAGACTTATTTGTGACACCCTCCATCAGGGAATACGCCATATGCATATATACCTCGATTCCTAGTTGGTAGTTTCATAGTTAAACCACATTTGAGACAAGAGACCCACATCTATTTAGAAAATACTTACGTGAAAAAAGATTAAGCAGACAATTTGACTACATTAAATTCACACATGTACCAAGGAGTCAAAACCAAATAGCTGATCATATAGCTAACAATATTTTAAACTGGAATGCATCTTGAATAAAACATCATATATAAAAAACAAAAACATAGAAAACACAAATATCCATCAGCATAACATAATCCATAAGCATAAACTAGGGGCACACCATGTAGAGATGCAAAAAATATCTCTCGCATATACATATCAAAATATATGTGTCTAAGTACAAAAAATAGTGCCTCTAACCCACTGGTCAGGCCAATAGATATAAGTATACAAGTCGAAAATTATAGGGGAAGAATCCTCATAATGGTTGCTTTCCCCATGTAAAAAAATACTCTAGGGTGGTGCTCCCCCAAGTGGGGCAGCTAAACCGACTTCCACTCTTGGTACCACTACTGGAGCCACCGTTAATACCAAGACTTCCACCCAACATAAAACTTGTTGATATCCCCTCTCCTCAGACATCAAGGTCTCTAGCCATAAATCCTTGAGGTCTTCCAAAAAGCCTCGACTAGTCATCACCTGGGTCATGCGGTTAACTCAATCCCAGGAATCCTCCAAAACTACTACTTGCTCGGTCATCTCAACAACAGAAGCCTCTGTAGCATCAGCATGAGCTCACTCAGTAGTAGTCTCGTCGGAAACCGAGCTACTATCCTCCCTTGAACGGATAGCCTCACCACCTAGTGCTCCACCTAGAGGATGAGAAAGAGTTCCTCCTTTCCCCCAAGAGCCCCTCGTGGTCACTAAATCAGCTGGTGCCCAACCAACTGAGCTACAGGATGAAAAACGTCACCAACATCTGCAAGAGTAACCAAAAATATGTCAGTGTCATCATAATACACATATAAAAATAAATACTCAAATAAATGCATAAAACACAAAGACATACCTAGTGGCCCCCAAGCATATCCAACAGGAATACCCATCTCTGGATCTCTCCGGAAGTCCATCCTTGCATAAGGGAATGGCAGGAAGATCTGAGGGTTGGCCTTAAACCAAGCCTCAATGGTGGAATTCCAATAACGTCTACCCTACCACCGCCTCCTCATGGCATCATGGGAGCCCACCTCCTCATGTGAGGCTCTTGTGGCCCCTCAGCAGGCACTGCCACCACAGGTCTTAATAGTACCACTTGCTCCTACATAATGCTTCATAAAATGTTGGCATAATTAAAAAAGATTTGATCCATCGTGGACCTTCAAAATTTGTTCCAGCATCTCGTCGTAATAGAAACAGGAAAATTCAAAAAAGTGACTAGCCCTCATTTGGCACAAGACATCGATTTGCGAACCCAATGCCCGATGAGGAGAAAACGACCCTACCCATAAGAGGAATTTTGAGGTCTAAAATGGGCCTCCTAAGAAAAATGTACAACAAAAACAAACTTTATAAGGACCAACAGGATTCAAAATAATGATGTCAACCATGGGGGATGATTCATCATTTTTTAAGCAAAAGAATTAAAAGATTAAAAAATAATAAAACTACTTTTTAAACTCATATTTTCAACTTATCTCACAAATTTTTTACTCAAATTTCTAGTGGGAGTACTCGTTGGATGAAAAATTTTATTCCTCATCCAAGGAGTACCCATGTTGCATACTTTTGATGGACCCTAATACACGAAAAATGAGAAATAAATGAAAAAATGTGATTGAAATAACGTTTTTCATGTATTTATCATTTTTGATGTGGTAGGATCCATAAAAAGTATGCAACATGGGTACTCATTGGATGAGGAATTAAATTTTTCATCCAATGAGTACTCCTGTTTGAAAGTCAAGTAAAAAATTTAGGAGATAAGTTGAAAATATGAGTTGAAAAAGTAGTTTTTTTTTTATCTTTTCCCTCTAAAATTTGATGATGTAATCAAATATTATTTTATTATTTCCACTATTATTTTATAGTTTCCTTAGGAGGCTCATTTTATACCTCAAATTTCCCCTAATGCATTTGCACAATGGTAGCTAACGCACACAGCTCGGCCAAATGTGTCACTATAGCAATAGCAATACACCCTTCTGTCAGGGGTGCCCCATCGCAATGACGCACCACCGATCAAGATCCATCCTCCCAGAGGGAAGTGGATACCAAAGCGCCTCACCCTAAGGCAGTAGCCCAGTCACAAAATAGATATCTGTCTCAGGACGGATAGTGCGTTCACTCCCACGGAGCACCATCACCTTGCGCTGCCTGTTCCAACACTGGATCAGGTAGCCAAAGTCGATCCTGTAACTGAAGAAGGTCATTCTCTAGAAATTTCAGGAGACCCCATCAGTGGCTAGGGCAGCATGGAGCTCGGATCAATCCTCTCCAACGACAGCATCCTGTCATCAAAATAGGATCACATCAGCAGCATAAAAACACTAAAAATAGACAAAATTTCCAAAACATTTTGACAAAAATTGCCTCAGCTTTCCGCGTGCCTGTTCCTCAGACAAGCGTGAGGAAGGCACGCATGTTATCCTCACAGGCGAGCAAAAGACACGCCCAAATCCTACACATGCACATAAAATATCCTTTTTTGTGCACAAAAGGCACACCAGTACCCTGATCACCCGCACGGTTGAGGGAAAAATTAGCTGAAAATTCATAAAAACTAGTGTTGTACGGACACTGCCACTCACAGACTGAAAAAAAAAATTGCAGGATGTCATGAATTTTACCGGGCCAAAAAATCACTAATCTTGAGTGCTCAGGTTGACCATAATGACAAGAACTACTCTGCGAAAGCCTCCGACCTCTCAATACTCAACAAACACAAATGAACTAATTTGAGCCATATTCGCCTACATGTTTCCCTTTTCAAAAAATTTGGAGGACCATATCGAGAGCTTAGAAGGCCCAATCACTGGATCGAAAGTAGCATTGTGATCATCACTCCATAACACCCAAGGGTAGTGCCACACATTTTCACTCCCAAAAAAATAATTTTTCAGTGCCAACAGGTATGCCCTCTCTCATCTTCTTTTTTAAGCACATGTCTTTCAAATAAATTTTTTAATTAAGAAGATGCTTTCACTTGGGGTTTTTTTTTTTTTGCAGGTAATATGTAAACCATCCACAACTCCATCCACCAAAAGTTCCATAGTATGTATCATTCTACCCCCCAGAAAAACTCTGCATATCCTGACATCATTTCTCCATCAGAAATTAACCATAGGTTACAAACACCCAACCATTTTTATCATCACCTCACCTCACACATGATAAGCATTCTCGTTGGTCGGTAGAGCCTCCCCTCCATGGCGCTTGCCACCCAAAGTAGACCATATTTCACAACAAAAGTGATACCATGGCCATACCATTATAGTCTGGGAAACACCTCTTTCCCATTCACTCACCATGCATCAGGTCATGTTTTACCATATTAAATAAAACCCTTTCCCAGACGACCAGGTTTTGCAAGAAAATCGAAAGTGCACTACCGTGCCTAGCATTTTACCTACCATACCTCCATCAACATAACCCATCTGCGATATTTTTTCATTCACTTCATCAACCTCACACATGAAACCAACCAATCAGGCCCCCATCCTCAGCAAAACACCTTCCTCACATCATCAGTGAGAGAACACTTTCATGTTTTGGGGCACCCATATTTTTGTTTTGTACAAACCAAACCCCATTATTTTATTCTTTTGGTAAGTGTACAAAAACCAAAAATGGTGCACTACATCCCTTAACCCACCCATTCAATTTTTCTCCCATGGTAGCAGTCCCTCTTCACCCTTGGTCGGAGTATCACACCCTCATGCAAAATCCATCATGACATTCATAACTAGTTTATACCCACCCTGGAATTCCTACTAACTCCATGGATTTCCCCATCAGATATATTTATGACTGTTACCAAGCTTATTTTTATACTTCGACCTTGGGCCATTGAATCGCCATCATCAGTTTTCAGTCACCCCTCACCATCATGCCTATGTTAAACCCATCACATCCGAGATCTTGATCCTCCATATCAGTGACCCTCTCATTTGGTTGAGGCTTCCTTTTTGTTCACTTCAACACCTCTTTTCCAAAAAGGAAGCAGTATCTTGGATCGCCCCTCTCCATAAAAGGGACATCCTCGAGTGGCATTATGGGATACATCACCGCCCAGAGATGTCATCAGTCATCCTGAAATTCGACTATAGCACAAGCCTTCATGTCAATATTGTATTGTACCTTACAACAATTACACTTTGATCAAATCTGTCGAAGACCCATGCCTCTATAAGCACCTCTTTTAGCAATGCTTACATGGGAAGGTCCCAACCAACACCTATGCGTACAATGCACATTCATATGCCATACAAATTTTACGCATGTGGCTACCACATTCTACCTATTTTCAAAGAAAAAACTCCCTTGAGGGCATCAGGAGTCATCGTCATCAACCAATAGATGACTAACTTACTAGTGACATAGACAGCATATCCATCTGTCAAATAGATTTGTTTAACTAACCAAAGCATTACGAGCATGGGACATGCATGCCTCGTATAAAATTTGAATATATTGTATTATACCATTGCTTGCAAGGATCCCAAGGGACATGGTCACTCTTCGACCCGGTGCAGGTGTCTCCAAATTCGAGCTAACATGTCTCTCTCTTTCTACACACAATACACATAAAATAAACTATAGTTTATTTCGGCTATACAGTTCTTCCTAGAACTCACACATTAGGGGGCAACTATTATCACTGGAAAATTAGAAAAGAAAATATGATATTATTTAATGTCAAGAAAAATGATTTATAGGGCTAAGAGACATTAGAGAATATGAAGTATTTAAAAAATCTCTAAGGTCTGAAGGAAAAAATCAAATTGGGCCTTTGTGCACAAAATTATTCAATAAGTGTGCCTTTGTGCGGCTTTCCCTCCAAAGGCCACACGTTCCTGAGAGTGGAAGGAGTCATTTCCCAGGACCACAATGCACACTCCAAGGCATTGATCCCACACTTAAGGCCGTCTAAGGACAACTGCCCAAGCCTCCATAAGACCTCAAAGGAGCACACAATGGAATCACCCTCCTCTCTTAGGTTACCATCCACAATGTACCAAGAGAGGGAAGGAGGATTTGAATTCTCTTATAAAATGACACCAAGATATGAACAATGGGAGAACACATTGTTATGCTGGCCACAATTTCTCCAAGAAATACCAATAGTGTGTGATCTGGAGAAGAGATAGAGGGGACTCAGTTTTTGGCCATCCAAAAACTCTAGTTCACCATAGTAGAGAGAGGGAGACTTTGCACCAAGGAAGCTCAGAAGTAAACACATCCTTGCATCAGGACTTGGAACTCCATAGTTCCAAGGGGTGCTTGGCAACTAGTTTAAAGTTTCATCCTCATTTCCTACCAGCGCTCAATAAGAGGGGACTTAAGCCTTTCTGTTTGGATTATTGAATTTGTTTGAATCTATTTAGAGCTTTTGTTTTATTTGTTTTAGTTTTAGTTTATAAATTAAGAGGGAAAAACCAACCCTCTTAAGCAAGTTTGATTTGGTACATTCGTGCACCGAACAAACGAACACACACATCATGACATTGCAATCTACATGTCATATAAACACATCTAAGCATAGGGACTTCATAATTGTCTGAGAATCATCAAGAAGGTTTGCTGCCCTCTCATAATATGTGCATTACCATCTATTAGGTCATGCATTCATTATTCATTCATTTACTAAACAAAACATAATGATATCCATGACTAAGATCTATCATAAAACATGATTATAACCAGCATATAACAAGAAGAGTAACAATGATAGAACAACCATTAATATCACATAATAACAAGAAAATTTACTCATAATACACAAGAGGAAAATATCTCCTATTAACATCTGAAAAACAGAACCAAGTGAGGGACTTCCACGTACCTCTGGAAAATAGATTTGGGTAAACCAAATCTCTCTTTCCACTAATCACCCCTATTCCATATTCCAAGCATGAGTGTGGGATCTCATGGAATTTACCAAAAAAAAACAAACCACAAATTCCAGAGGCCAAACCACCTCAAACCTCAACGAGTGATTCCACATCACGGTCAGACATCACTAGCCATGACCGGATTTGTCTCTACCCAGTTTTTCTATTGCTCTAGAGTAATTTTTCCAACCCAACTTCTAGGACTAGTAAGTCAATCCACAACTTCCACAATTCTCTAGTGTGTTTTTTCAACCAAGGCTTCCAAGATTAGTAACTCAACCCACAGTTGTCATTAGGCTCTAGAGAATATATCCATCCATGGCTTCCACGACTAGTAACCCAACCCATCGAGGGCTCCAGAGTGTTTGTCCAGCCAAGGCTTCAAGGATTAGTAACTCAACCCAAGCTATTATAGGGCTTCCAAATAATTTTTCAAACCAAGATTTCCACGTCTAGTAACGCAACCCTAGTTGTTATGGGGCTTCCATATAGTTTCTCCAACATAGGCTTTAAGAGCTGGTAACTCAACCCACATCCATAAGGAACATCAACACCAACTAGAAAATAGATGTAAAACCATAACACCATGGCTATACAGGAAATGGAAAGGCTACGAAAAACCAATGTCAATCTAGGGAATCATCCATGCCAATGACATATCGGAACCAAGAAACCAAATGTATGTCCCATGCATGCCAAAACTAGCAAGAAAATCATACATGCAACTTGGTATTGTTAGGTTTCTATAATACTAGTGTATCCCCTTATTATTATTGTTAGTGTATCCCCCTTATTATTATTGGTGTACCCATGTAGCCCCCATAGTGTTATTATTGTGCCCTATATAAGCCCACTAATGTTATTGTTTCGCCCTTAAATTATGTATAAATTATACCAATGGATTGAATCTCATCTTGTAATGTACTAAAACAAAATACTGGATCACTTCTACAAATTTTCTGAAACCAAATTTAATCTTATAATCACAACCAAGCAAGAGAAAGAAATAATCAATCGCACAACAAAATATATATATGGGGAAAGAAACTGCTCAAAACCATGTTATCTGTATATTTCATAAAGTCAAGACCATGAAACAATACAATTCTTTTCTTTCACTGAGAAACTTCTGCATGCTGGTTACTATCTCACTCTGATCTTTGACTTGCGATCTAAGAAATTTTTGTCCAATATCTAAACCTTTTCTTGCCTAAGCTTTCCCTACATTCCTTATGCATTCCTAGGCTAATTGAGACCCTATTAATTAGGTAAATACCAAATAATTATTGTGTAATTCATCTAAGGCTTCTTGATGACCTATACAATTTTCTAATTATACAACTAATAGTTATCTTCCCTTTAAGCTCAATCTCAATTGGGCCTTCTTTAGAACTGACATGCAACAACTATTTATAGTTAATTTTTAGTTAACTTATTTATCATTACTTGTGAATTAAATAAGATTTAAGTCACTAGCCCTATCACTAGCTCATCTCTCAGTTAGAACTAGTTAAAATGATTTTAAGTTGATTAATTGAGTTAACTAATTACAACTCATAAATAACTGTAACTGGACCCCCTAAAATCATGGGATAAATCTACATGTCTCCTCTCTGACCCTCAACTCGAATTTCCTAAGCTAACTTTGTCTTTGTGACTCAATTAACTGATACAAGTTGTCATGAGATGAAATTACAATTTCTCTTCCAGATTAATTAAGGGAAAATTAAATCAGAAGCCCCTATAGTGCAATTTCTAGATTCCATTTTCAATGTTTCTTGTTGCCAATTTCAACACTCCCTCTCAACAAGAAAGGAATTCAACTCTATCCCAAGCTGATACCTTTGGAATGTTCTGCATGCAACACTTATCTAGCGTTTTTTACTCCTACAACTCCTAAAATTGAATAGACTCCCAAAACTAAATCAATATCATGCACATGTCTTTAGAGTCTCTGAATGCTACTACTTCCTACACTATCTAAAGAAAAATCTGCACTTATGCTGACTGTGAATCTCTGCTCTCTACACTGCTGCCAACTCTGATATGTGCTACAATATCTAAAATATGTCACTATGATTAATTTCTTTCTGAAATCTGACTCCATCAATCGCTACCGATCCTTCCGGCTATTGTGTAATATGGGGTCCTCGTAGCCAGTTATAATCCATGAGACAAGCCATCTCAATGATCCTACCAAAATTTCTTCTCTTGGTATTATGCCTTCACATAACCCCACCTATCACCTGGAGGCATGGATGCATGGCAGTCTCTGCTTGAGTGGATGCCTCCACTTAGTCTCCTATCTTCTTCTCCAATTGTGGTTGCTCCACAACCTTTCGAGACTGCTTCTTAGGCTGTGAGTTGAGAGGTAATTTATGATCCCTCTCAACCAGCAATTCACTAACCTCTTCTTTAATCGTCAAAGTTTTGGATGCATATTTGACCTCGAGAGCATATACGTTCTTGACTTGTACACTATTTTATTTCACCCATCCATGGTGATGTGTCTAAGGAACACCTTTAATTTTCTAAATATCACATCATAACCATGGTCTTCCAATACCTCTATGGAGACAAGATTATTATTTAGTCCTAGAACATACAAAACATCCTTTATTCTTAGAGGGGATCTAGTCTCCTAGTGAAAGGCAACTGGACCTATTTCGATTGTGCTATACCTCCTCTTTATCTCCAAACTCTATGTTCTTCTGGAGGTCCTTCTCCTCCAAGTCATTGAAGAGATATGTATTACCCATCATATAGAATGAGGCACCGCTATTGAGATACCACATTCATCCCATTACAGTGTTGGACATGAATGAAATGAGAGTAAAATCAAGCTAAAACTGTGAATCTAGCGCTTCACTTGCTGCTGCAACTATAGGCTCCCTCTTTCTTACCTTTAATGGACACTTCGAGGCATAGTGTCTGTGCTCGTGACAATGAATACCATTGACCTTGGAGAAGTCTCTCTTGCCTTTTCTGAAAAATGAAAAATATTATCCTTTTTTTGTGTTGGAGGTCCCATCTCTGGTGCTCCACCTTATCTCTTCTTGTACCATGTCATACCACACACATTCCATGTCTTGTAGCTTCTCACTCCCATTCATAGTTTCTTGGTAACTATTATAGCTCTTAGGAAGACCTAGAAGAGCTTAAATCACCAAATAATCCTAGGATACTATCACACCAACACTTCCAATCTCATATCGACATTGATTGAACTTTTTCAAGTATTTTGGTATCGTCTCACCCTGCTCCATCATGATATTTCTAAGGTTTTCTTTCAATGCCAAATTAGCTTCGTGTGGTTACTGCTATTCTGAAACAAAGTTTTCAAGAAATTCCACATATCATATGGAGTTTCCTTTCCATGGATACTCGAGATAATATGATCTCGAACTCCCTCTAACAAGATACTTCTCACCTTTTCTACCTTCTTCTTCCATGCATCAAGAAGTTGAGAATTTGTTGTTGTGGGCTTGGGAATATTACTGTCTATTAATTCCCTCAGTATTTTTCCCTTGAGCATTGCCTCCATCATGTTTTTACATGCTATGAAATTCAAATTTCCCTCAAGATCATATTCGAGTCTCAAGCCAGTCAAAGACATCTTGATCTGCTACTGGGTCTTAAAGAATAAATTTGAAAATTTGATTTCCATGTTCAAAACAAAATATGGTTCTTCTCTTCTATTTCATTTCCTATTGCGATACCATGTATAAATTATGCCATTGAATTCAATATGATATTATAATGTACTAAACCAAAATACCGAATCACTTCTACAAATATGCAAAATCCATTTTCAATAGAATAATCACAACAAGAAAGAGAAAGAAATAATCAATCGCACAACAAAAGATGTATCTTTGGAAAGAAACTGCTCAAAACCATGCTATCTGTATATTGCGTAAATATTAGACCATGAAACAATACAATTTTTTTCTCTCACGGAGAAAATTATGCACTCTACTGACTATCTCACTCTAATCTCTGACTTGCGATCTAAGTAATTTTGGTCCAATATTTAACCTTTTCCTTTCCTAGGCCCTACCTACCTTCCTTATTCATTCCTGGGATAATTAAGCCCCTATTAAGTAGGAAAATCCAAAATAATGACTGTGAAATTCGTCTAAGGATTCTCGATGACCTCATCCATGACCTCTACAATTTTATAATTATACAACCGATAGTTATCTCCCCTTTAACCTCAATCTCAACTGGGCCTTCCTTAGAACTGGCATGAAACAACTTTTTATAGCGAATTTTCAGTTATCTAATTGATCACTACTTGTGAATTGAATCATATTTTATTCACTGGACCTATCACTAGATCATCTCTCAGTTAGAACTAGTTAAACTGATTGTAACTCAATTAGTTGAGTTAACTAATTACAACTCACAAATAATTGTAACTAGACCCCCTAAAATCATGGGAGAACTATACTTGCCTCCTCTCTGACCCTCAACTCAAATTTCCTAAGATAACTATGTATTCCTCACTAAGTTAACTAATTCAAGTTTTCATGAGATGAAATAAAATTTCTCTTCCAATTTAATTAAGGGAAACATTAAATAAGAAGCCCCCTATGACGCCATTTCTAGATGCCATTTTCAATGTTTCTTGTTGCCAATTTCAGCACATTGTTATTGTTGTGTCGGCTCTAATTATGTCATGACCCCTTTTATTCCTATATATAGAAAGGAGGTTTTGTTATTTCAATCATCCAAGAATTGTTCATTTATGTAATTTAAAGGATCTTGTCCCCTCGAAGAGGATGATTTCTACCTGATATATATATTTTCTTCTATTTTTTGAACCAGTTGCATAACTATCAAAGCTTTGGATTCTAGGGTTTCGGTTCTTAAAAAAGGAAACCTTGGAATTTTCACTATATTTTTTTTCTATGAAACTTCAGACACTAAAATGGAAATTGTGTGGAGTCTAAATATTCATGAACTTCCTTCCATAATTTTGGATCTTGGATCACTATATTTTCGTAAATATGATCTGCAGAATTAAGGGTTTTTGCAGGGTCCAAAATTTTGTTTCAAATAGGTGGCCTAGGTAAAATCGTTATAACTTTCGTTTCAAGAATAAAATTTCAATTATGTAAAAAGTGGAAGAAATTGCATGAAGTGTATTTTTTTTTGTAGCAATTTCAGGGTCGTAGGTCGAAACGATGACACATGGAACTTCTTACAACTTATATCTACTAAACTAGTCCATAATCAGGTCGTCATGGGAGATCGAGCATAATTTTATCTTAAATAATCCAAATTAGGTATGCCCCTTGGCATTAGAAATAAGGCTAATA
This sequence comes from Pinus albicaulis, assembly GCA_034641835.2. NCBI lineage: Eukaryota > Viridiplantae > Streptophyta > Pinopsida > Pinales > Pinaceae > Pinus > Pinus albicaulis. Next base: position 171,594 of record JAXQQM020083692.1, read on the forward strand.
TGGATACTACATGGAATATTTTCAAATATTGGGGATCTAAAATCACAGAGATAAATCAATTTTAATATCGAGTTCCTCAAAAGCCAGAAAAATGTGTGTATTTTTTAAAAATTGCATAAGTTTTGTATGAAAAATCAGTTGGAAGTGATTCTAAGGGAATGTTGAAGCATACATATCAGTATTGGGTTATAAAATGGCTCCAAAAAATAATTCCACATCCATTGAGCCCTCATAAATATCTACTATGAAACATTAAGAGGAAGAATTGCAACGTGATATATCAAAATTGTGAGATCAAGTGCAACAAATTTCACTCTCCCAAAGAGTAACACTACAAGAAAAAAGCACATTGGTGAGGGTCATGCTTGTGACAGACCTTTAAGGTCCGTCACCAATGTCACATATGGTGACGGTCATTAAAAAACCGTCACTGTAAGTGTATATAGTGATGGTCCTTTATGGTCCGTCACCAAAGACATTTTCAATGACACTTTTGGTGAGGGTCGTTAAAGGCCCATCACTAATTCTCTCTTTGGTGACACTTCTAGTTACGAACTTTTAATGACCCTCACAAATGCTCTTTTTGTTACTTTTGGTGACGGTCAAAAAATGTCCGTCATCATTGATCACTAAAAACCGTCACTGTAAGTGTATATAGTGATGGTCCTTTATGGTCTGTCACCAAAGACATTTTCAATGACACTTTTGGTGAGGGTCGTTAAAGGCCCATCACTAATTCTCTCTTTGGTGACACTTCTAGTGACGAACTTTTAATGACCCTCACCAATGCTCTTTTTGTTACTTTTGGTGACGGTCAAAAAATGTTCGTCATCATTGATCACTAAAAAGCATCACTATAAGTGTATATAGTGATGGTCCTTTATGGTCCGTCACCAAAGAAATTTCACTTTTGGTGAGGGTCGTTAAAGGCCCATCACTAATTCTCTCTTTGGTGACACTTCTAGTGACGAACTTTTAATGACCCTCACCAATGCTCTTTTTGTTACTTTTGGTGACGATAATAAAATGTCCATCATCATTGATCATTCCAATGATTTTTTGATGACGTTATGTGCCTGTTAATATATTTTTTGTCAAAAGATAACAATTTAATACCATTATTGTGGAGAACTTTTTATAATATGTCCAAGGCCATAGTGGTTAGGGTTAGTCAATTTTTTAAGAAGTAATAAGCATGTATCATTTCCCTCAAGTAATGACTAGTCGAATAGAGATTTCCTATGAGTTAACACATGATTCATATCTATTAAGTTTATTATCTATAAAATTCGATTTAGATAAAGTTCTGCTATTGTGTGTAGGAAATATATTATTTAATACATAACCGAGCTCTGACAATTCTATTAATGAGAAAGACCTAACAATCCTCAACAATTTGGGCACACCTTAAATTAATGCTTTGGCACACACTAACATTTCTTAGCACCCCACATGTCTTGGAACATCTTTGTACCTAGAACATCTTGTGATGACATTGATGCCCAAGCACATGGTGGCATGCGCTAGCACAACATGGAACTCTCTGTAATGTTGTATATAGTCATATTTTCAATTTAACCAAAGATATAAACGACATATATTAACACCCATATATTAGGATATTAATTTCTACACAAAGATAAAGTCACTGACGTCAATAGCCCTCTTATTAGTTTTCTTCGCCCTTTTGTTGCTAAACTGTAAATAACATGCACCACATACATCCTTAGCACCTAGCATGTATTGGCATATCTTGGCACTATTAATTGGCACATGATATAATTAGCACACCCTGGAACTCCCAAGCACACTTTTGGAATTCTTAACATGCCTTGATATTCCCTAGCATGCCTTACCAATGCTTAACATACCTTGTCACTCCCTCCTTGGCATGACAACTAACACTGACCATTAACACTAGTCTCTGGCAGTACACGTTCCTCATATTCATTGAATTTTTACCTAGTGCTCCCTTAATGTTTTTTCCTAGTACTCATTAACACTCATCAACATGCATTATCACTCTTCAACATTCCCTTCCACTTCATAACATGCATAACACTAGTCCCTGACACATATTGGCACTTGGCACGTGTTGGCGCTTGGAAAGTCTTAGCATGTATGGAATACGTAGAAATGACTTGGTATGATTTAGCATGGTTTAATAAATTTAACAAGTAGTCATTTTGGAAAGTAAATGAAACAACAAAAGTATGTATCCCACTTGAAACACGCATGGCACCTATTGCTGAAGTGTTGAATTACTAGCATCACCCCTCTTGGAAAAGGTAAATTGATGACTTTAACCTATATATGTTCTTTTAATGTGTTCTTTGCTCCTTTGTAGGTATTCCTTTATTTCATTAAGGTTGTACACGTAACATATCATATTTGCTATGTTGACATCATTACCTCACTTTATTAGAGGTGAAGAGAATGCCAATTACAAATGATCAAGATGCAGAACGATAAGAGTTACTAAAAATTGTCGTCATCCTCCAAGAGCGAGATCATCATGTGAGGGTTCAGAAGAATGTTGCATACCTTTATGGTCATTTTGCGCTAGGAAGTAGGATGGCATATTGTTGGTTATCTTCTGGTCAACAGAAGACAAATTAGGCATGTATTCGATGTTCTTTATTGTAGAGCCATCATTTAAATGTTGAAATTTTAACGAAGCGATTGAATTATTGAAAAGATAAATATTACCTACAGCGGTGAAATTTTGATACGAGAATTATGAGAATACGATTATGTATTTTACAGCAAATAAATTGGATAATAAATTATTATTATTCTTTATTATTGATTAATTAAATCATGACCAAGTTAACAGTAAGTGAGGATATACAGAGGGATTCTAATATTTGGGTCCAGTTGAAGTTAATGCATTAGTGGGGTGCAAGTGTAATTAACTCAATTAAATGAGTTAAAATCAATTTAACTAGTTCTAACTAAGTGATGAGCTAGTGAGAGGTCCAGTGAATTAAATTAGATTTAATTCACAATGAGTGATCAATCAGATAACTGATAATTCACTATTAATAGTTGCATGCATGTCAGTTTCGAGGAATACCTAGTTGAGACAGAGGTTAAAGGGAACATAACTATCAGTTTTATTCAGAGAAAATTTCCCATGTGCAATTATAAAGTCATTAGGATGCCATGATGGATTGCGCAATCAAGGAAGATTGATTTTCCTAATTAATAAGGAGTTAATTCCCTAGGAATTGCATGAGTAAGGCAGGCTGAAGTAAGGATGAGAATTGGCTAAGTACTAGACCGAGTTTTCCTAGATCAATGGGAGAAAATTGACAGAGTGCTGGAAAATCTCAATAGAGATTAAGCATTGTATTGTTTCATGATTCCTTGACTTAATACACAATAGAGATAGAGGGGTTTTTATTAGTTGCTTTTCCCAAATATATCATGTTGTTGTGCGATTGATAATTTATTTCTCTTACTTATATGTGATTGTGTGATCGATTTTTGTTTCCGTAAATTGTAGGAAGTATTCAGTATCTTGTTTTAGAAGATTACATGATCAGATTGAATCTTGTTGGTTATATTTTCTACATGGTATCAGAGCAGGAATTTTTTGGGCAGCGAGTTTGTAGAGAATATCTGAAGATTTTGGTGTGAAATTTTCGAAAACAAATAGAATATTTGGATTCCTTGCAAAAATATACCCAAATGGAAAAAAAAAAATTGGTCAAATTGGAGCTTGGATGAGGGAGATATCATCGATTTAAAATCAACTCTTTTTTAGAAACTTTTTGTAACTTCGGGACAATAACATTGTGTGCAAGTCAAAAACCTATATGCACTTGAGTTACTAGATGCATGCAAAGCTTTGAGGACAAAGGTAGAAGTTAGAGACTTGGTGGTTTAGAGGGAGCATAAATTACCTCTCAACATGCATCCTCATGAGAAGCAATCTCATAAGGTTGTGGAGTAGCTGCCACAATTGGAGAAGCAGAGAGGAGACCGAGTGGAAGCGTCCATTCAAGCAGAGACCTCCACGAGGGGGAAATTTCGAGCCAGATGGGAAGAGGGAGCAGCCATACCTCGAGGTGTACGGTGGGGTTATGTGTAGACATAATCCAAAGATAAGAAATTTGGACAAGGTCCATTGAGATGGCGTGTCTCATGGATCGAACCTGGCTACGAGGAGCCCACAATACAACAGTAGTAAGAAGGATCAGTTAGATTGATGTAGTCACATGTCAGCAAGACAAAAATCAGAGTGACAGATGTCAAATACTGGAGCACAAATAGAGTTAGCAACAATTCAAAGGGCATGGATGCATATGTCGGCTGGCGGTCTGGAAGGAATCGGTACTAGACGGGCCGCTAGCGGAGTCAAAGACTTCGATGTAGTCATTCTTGGTCCGATTTGATGACTAATGCGGTTCGGAAGGGATTCGGGTGCAAACAACAACAGAAGTGTAACATCACAGAACAGTAAAATGTACGGATGGGGATAGATTAATTCCTTTCTTTTGAAGTGTTGAAATTTACAACAAACTGATGGATAGCGACTAGAAAGGACTAGATACGCACATTGGTGGTACGATGTAGTGAGGAATGTGAGGCGTCTAATTTATTTTCCCTTAAATAAATTGGACAATAAATTGTAATTTCGTCTCATAACAACTTGTGTCAGTTAACTAAGTCATGATGATTGAGTTAGCTCAAGAAATTTGATTTAAGGTGATCGAGGTGGATATTGGTGGCCACCCACCTATTCCACTTGGGCCCTTGCCATTGTCTCTTTCAGTTTTTCAGTTTCCTTAATTATAGCACAATTTACTATTTTTGTCTGTTTTTCGGGTCTTGAACTTTCGAAGCCGTTTTGAGGCCCCAAACGATGATTTTTGGGCATGAAAGGTTTGGTGATTTCATAGAAATCATATTAGTAGTTGTAGTCCTTGGAGAGATATTTCTAATGAGGTATCATGTGCATCAAACGAAGATCATATGACCAAGTTACAACCCCAAGAAGTTGGCTGCCCAACTAACCCCAACGGGGCCCATAAACTCTTGGTGTTACATCTCCTCAGGATAGGGTTTTGGTTGTTTAGGGTTTTATCTTATTTTAAATAATAAAAAGACCCTTGATCCTTATTGTAACACAGTTTAGAGGAACATAAATATCAGTTAGAAAATTTCCCATGTGCAATTATAAAGTCAATGGGATGCCATGATGGATTGCGCAATCAACGAAGGTTGATTTTCCTAGTTAATATGGAGATAATTCCATAGGAATTGTGTGAGCAAGGCAGGCTGAAGGAAGGCTAAGAATTGGCTAAGTACTAGACCGATTTTTCCTAGATTAGCAGGAGACAATTGTCAAAGTGCTGGAGAATCTCAAGAGAGATTAAGCATTGTGTTGTTTCATGATTCCTTGACTTAATACAAAATAGAGATAGAGGGTTTTGAGCAGTTGGTTCCCTAGATACATCTTGTGTTGTGTGATTGATAACTTTTTCCTCTTACTTATATGTGATTGTGCGATTGTGTTTTGTTTACACAAATTGTAGGAAGGATTCAGTATATTGTTTTAGTACATGATTACAAGATCAGATTGAATCCCGTTGGTTAGATTTTCTACATGAAATAGAAGAGAGGGTTGAAACCATATTTCCTTGTGGTGGTTAGTATGCCGCAAGGTCTGTGATAAAGACCAACATAAATGGAGGAAGACTGCCTTCTAGAAACCATATGAAATCGATGCGAATATGGCCCAGAATTAGCAATTTGTTTGAGATTTGACATTAAAGATCGAAGTTCATGTCGTCAATTAATACGATCTGGATCCATATTAATTGAGTCTCTTATGGAGGCAAGAGTATCTTCTATGTGTGGATAGGGTTGTTCTAACAATTAAAATCATAAATATAATGCCCTAGTTAGGGCCGGTTCCTAACTCATTTAGTTCGCAAAGATTATGACCTTAATGTGACAAATTTCGCATTAAAGAAGAAGATGGGATTTGTGACCACATGCGGCGGATTTATTTTTGCAAGCCAAAGACTTTGAATGAAGGTGTTTGTTAAGTATATTAATGAACAACATATCAAGGGTGGAACGGCGAAGGTGAGCATCGAAGAAATGGCCATATGAAGAATAGTTGACATGCGAAGGGATTGATTTTGGTGGAATTTCCATAAAGTTTTAGATAAAGATCTGAAGAAACCTATAAAAAATTAGTAAATGGACTGTTAGTGGCTGATTTTTGACCCTAGTTCAGTCATCTACAAATTTTTAGAAGTACGATAAGAGGAGTAGTTCATATTTGTTCATAGATTGGACAACAAAGATATAATTGTTGATATACAAGAACAATGATCTTGAGAGAACTCAAACCATTGTTAGGTGGCAGATTTGAAGAGCCCTAGATGAAGAAAATCGCTAATATTCGTCGGTAAAAATTATTTAGTTGAAATCAATTGATGTGACTAATGAACAGGTTGTCAAGTTACTATCAAAAGAAGAGCTACTGATTATTGTTACGGTAGACAACAAAATTGAAGTAGAAGAGTGTATGGAGCCTAAGGATGTGCGAGTGGAAAGGACTAAAATGCCGGTCAGTGTAGCTTGACTAGCCCCTGGATTCCATATATTGTAGAGTTGATTCGGTGAGAAGAGCGTACCTCCATAACTGGGCCCCTCATCTTGGAAGCAAACCCATATGTAAGTAGGCATACCAAAGAACATTCACAAATGGGTAGACAACATTCCTCAAGCAGTAGTGGATCTAAAGTTCCTAAGAGAACCTTTGCAGGACAAGAGCATGATAGGCTTGTATTGTCTACATTTGGGCTCTAAACGCTTCTTCACGGAATTTCACGTGGGTGGAATCCCGAGCAAGTTTGAAGTCACTTGTAGAGTATAGGTCAATGAATAGGTGGGAATTGACCCTCGAAACCCTTTCCCTAAGATAAAATAAAGAGTGGGACTTGCTTTCCTTTTAAGCAAGGGAATTTATATTCTAGGGAGAGAGGAGGGGGATTGAAGGGTTGAGGGAGAAGAAAAATACTTATGAAGGAAGTTCTCAATCCCTAAAATCCTTTGGGAACTTGGATTCTGAAATGGTCCTTGATGAAAAGCATTTGACACCAAATGGGATGCAACGAGGCCAAGTAGTTGACCAGGTTGGTAAATTTAGCAACCAATGATGTTCCTATCCTGTACAAGGTGATGGGAAAGGATCAGACAAGTGTTTTTACTTCGATAGATCAAATTGATCCTACTAGGTTCTATCCTTGGGAACACCTAGGAAGAACTTGATCCTAGAGCTAGGGCTTGAGGTATCCAGAGATTCCATCGTCGGAATTGGCCCAAGTTCTGAGGAGAGTGAGGGCACCCAGCAACGCAGCTGCCTCTAGGAGATAAAAATTTTCCTCTAGCTAGACTCCTGGGAAATTGTTGCCCTAGGTGACTTAATGGGGCTAGACCTAGGGAATGTGAAAATTTCTTAATCTAAGAAACCCTATTGCAATATCTTGATTTACTTCTCCTACTTGAATTAAGTTACAAGTTAATTTATGAAATATTCAATAAATTAGCGAAGTAAATAGTAAATACAACTAGCAACCTACAGATACAGATCAAATATTGAATAACATGCTCATAGACAAAGTGACACACGATTTTTTTGGACAACTATCACCAGAAAAAACCCAATGTGGGAAAACCGGTGCAGCTAGCTCTGGAGGGTTTTCACTATGATAATGCACTACTCTAAAATAAAAGCCTTGCATACAAGGCAAATTTATGAGGGAGTTTCTCATGCTCAAGGGAGATGCACCACTAACGCTATCATTAGCTTGTTTTCTAACAGCACCTTCTCTTAACTTATAAATGAAAAGGATGGGCACACTAGTTAGACATTTCTAGAAATAGATAATAAGAGTGAGTATTGTTAGCTTGTAGGTTGTAGTAGGAGCTTTTGAGAGATGACAACTTGTTGTGACATTCTTCTATTTGAGTAATAAAGGCTTCTATGCAATTGTTGTTGGAGCCTGCTCTTTTTATCCTGAAATCTCAGGTTGCAGATGTAGAAATTTTAATAATAGCTGAATTATTCACCAAGATTATCATGATTACACACTATTTAAGCTTCATGCATAATACATAACCTCTTCTACAATTGATCACCAATTTGCGGAAATAGAAGCAGTCGCATGCACACATTAAAACATAATCAAGCACACATATAACACAGTATGTAATGGGGAAAGCTTACAGCTGAAAACCCCCAAATATCTGTATATTATAATGATAGAGAACATGTAACAATACATAGCACAAAACTCCTCACATCTCTCAGCACTATCTCACATGCTACACACAAACTAATGAGATATGGAAAAAGTCACAATTGAAATCTCTTCTTTGTCTGCACGCCCCTCTCTTAGCAATCCAAGTAGATAATGATGAGGCCAAGTTGATCCCCCTTTGAAGCTGACACTCATAATCCTCATTGCTTGGTAATCCAGTAATAATGCCAATCTCATGCGAGCTATAAACATAAGGCACATGGGGCTACTGCCTTTCACTGCAATCTTCTTGGTCTCCGCATTTGTCCAGTAGTACCGGTGCTGATGTATTCTTTTAGTTGATTTATGAGTTAATAATTAGTGAATTAATTAATAATTAAATCCACACCACTCATCACCCAGATTTATTGCTCGGTTAGACTAATACAAGCTGGATTCCCCCTAAATTCTTGAACCACAACTCCACCAAGCTTGTCTCATCAACTCCATATTTCACGCCATGAGTTCTAGCAGAATAACCATGCAATAGCTCAAATAACCCTCAGGAAAAGCGTATTTCCTTCTGTCAGCTGCATGTGCCACATCCAAGCATCAAACTGAAGTGCTCCAAGAGGATAAGATAATGTTTATAGTCCAAATATTATTAAGGGCTAATAATATTTGACTGATCTATTTTTAGACTGGCAGTCTAAAAATAGACTTCGCCCAATATCTAAAAATAGAGGTCCATTTATTTTTACCAACTTGACCAATCATCCATAAATATCATCCCGCAACTCATAGACCATGATCCATATGTCTAAAAATAGACATAGTCTAAAAATAGACTTTGCGACAAAAATCACTTGTGTGGCCCCCACCTAGTTTTGGTGATCACTTTCCAACTAGGATCAGGAAAGATGTTTCAGGATGCCTCCTTCACTGTTTCTTCTTGCCATCTTCAACACTCCCTCTCAACAAGAAAGGATTGTCTTTGCATGTGACATGCAACTCCATGCATTTGCCCTGCAACCTTCACAAGCGCCATGCAACTCCATGCATCTGCTCTGCAACTCCTCTGAAACTGAATAGGCTCCAAACAACTCAATCAATCTGATGCATCTATCATCAAAGTCTTTGACTTCTGCTGGGCCCAATTGCACATGTCATTAGGAACCACTGTGCTGTTGAACTCTTGCACCCATGCACTTTGCACTTGCTGTCAACTCTGATTCGCGCTCCAGTATCTGACAATGTCACTTTGATTTGCTTGCATCAATCCAACTGATCATGCTACTGCTGCGCTGTGGGCACCTCGTAGCCAGGTTCAATTCATGAGATCCACACCATCTCATGAATCCTACCCAGAAATCTCCTATTGGGATTATTCATGCATGTCACCCCACCTCTCACCTGGTGGTATAGCTGCATGCACTCCCTCTGCCCATCTGGCACGAAATTTCTCTGCATGAGTGGTTTCTTCCACTCCATGATCCTCATCTTGTGGCTGCTCCACATCCCAAGGTTCACTATTACCTGCATGTAAAACTTGCTCCCAATTAAGGTACCCTCAGTGGAAAAACATGCATAAATATTTGTTGCTAAGTCCCTTAAATGTGAGATGTTGCCACTTGTCAATTGTGCCTCTTGTTGATGATGAAACCGACACCCTAGTTTTGTAAGGATCACCAAGTGTCATTTTGCGTCAACCAAAGGTCGTTTCCATTGTCACCTTAGCAATGAATCCTCTCACTTTAGATTAATTATTGAATCCTAGGGGTGTCCCAAAGCGCAAATTTATGAGGGACTCTTTTATGTGACTAGATCACTAGCTAGCATTGAAAACCATCTTTACATTGTATGGTTCAACATCTTCATGATTCTTGTCCTATTGACCACAAATTTTGTATTCATTATTGCTTTCATCGCAACACCTACAATAGATATTGATGGTGTTCATAAGCCTATTTCTAGTTGTGATAAGTGGATTAGGGGATCCCTTGTCACAACCCATTACCCCTAATGCGTTTACTCTATGAGCCAAGGGAGACCAAGGGTGTACTTATAGGGGCATTGAGACCAAATTTGGGGGGTCATAACATTAGGAAAAGTGGAATGACATAACCAAAAATTTTATAGGGGGGGGGTATCTTATGGTGTATTGAACGGGCCAAGGGGACACAAGGGTAGCATGTATGTGTAGAAGTCAAAGGTGCAAGCATGGTTTACTAAGATCTATAATCCTAGCATTAGAGAATGAGAAAGGGGCTTAGGACCTAGGGGACCTAGAGGGAAGGCAGCGAGAGAAATTGATAGGGGAACTCAAAATAGTGGTGATAAGGGGATTAGGAGTCCAATTATCACAAAAACATAAGCCCTTAACCCATAACCACTAAATTCCCTATTCCCTTAACCCCCAATCCATATTCCCTCCATGGCTGCCAAGAGACTTCTCTAACAGTCCTGTCCTAGGACACCCATTCATTGCGAGATCTGCTCCTAGTTGGGGTTTCTTAACACCCAAGAGAACCCCAACACATGGCTCCCACAGGTTGCATATGAATTTGATCCTATCACCAATCATTAAACTGGTTAGGGCTTCTAACCAACACATTAGCCTCCCTTCTTTGCTTCCACAGGCTGTACTAAAATGTTCCAACTGTCCAAACTAGGACCAACACTTTAACACAAAAAACATACCTCCACTCCCTTTTGGATTCCCTTGTGACTTCTTTGATAGTGTTGCACAACTTATACCACCTAGCTGCAAAGTGGGTATGGTTATACCACCTAGTCATGACCCTTAGAGAGAGGTTTGTCTCTGCAATATATACCATAGATTTGGAAGATGGTTTGTAGAACTATGTATGGAGATAACAAATCCAAAGAAGGTGGAACTTGAGTAGAAGACGAAGTAGAAGTAATGTGCCATATGAGGAATGTATTGACATGAAGAGGAGTTGATTTTGGTGGACTATCCATGTCATTTTGGACAAAGTTCTAAAGCAACCTATAAACAGTTAGACAATGGACTTTTAGTGGATGATTTGTGACCCTAGTTCAAGAATCTACAAATTTTTAGAAGGATGATAAGAGGAGTAGTTCAAATTTGTTCATAGATTGTACAAAAAAGAATTGGTACACAAGAATAGTGATTTTGAGAGGTACTCAAATCGCTATTAGGTAGCATATTTGAAGAGCCCTAGATGAGGCCAACATTGTGTCCATTAGATTAGTAAAATAATTGATTGTGGTTGGGAAAATTGATGGCAGTCCAAGTATATTTGGATGGTCGTTAGGTGATATTCAAAGAAGAGCCCTAAGTCTTGTACTTGTGAAGGAAACATAACTGGTATAGTCATTAGCATATTTGAAGAGCCCTAGATGAGGCCAGCGTTGTGTCCATTAGATTATTAAAAGAATTGATTGTGGTTGGGAAAATTGATGGCAGTCCAAGTATATTTGGTATGGTCGTTAGGTGATATTCAAAGAAGAGCCCTAAGTCTTGTACTTGTGAAGGAAACATAACTGGTATAGTCCAATCTAGAACCCTTTTCTAACCTAATATGTCCTTGCCTCTTGATGGATAGTCCTACGCAAAAAGTGGAAGCTTATTGTTTTTAGCCAGGTGCCCATACATATGGCCCCGCCTACACCTAAAATGTATTCCTTCATAACCCAATATCTGAATACACTACACCCCAATCCCGATATCCATGCATTCTATTGGCCTGTGACCACACATAAAGTGGAGAAGGAGAAAGGAAGGGAAATCCTAACTATCAAAGTGTTTAAAATGAATCTATCTGCCTTTTAATTTAGTTGAAAGAGGAAAGTGTCCGTGATTAAGTGTGATGGTGAGTGAAATCCATACTTCCCTCATTCATTCCATCTACCCCTTCCTACTCTGCATGTCTCTTGTGGGTTCCTTCTCCATTCTCTCTCAATGCCTCTGCATATTTTTTAGGTTTTTGCTCATTGTTTTATACTTGGCCCATTTAAAATCCATCAAGCCACATAGCCTCCTGAGCACTCATGAATATAGGAAATTCACATGAATTAGGCTCAAAGGGTCTTCTCCATCCTTGAATCACCAAAACCATTATTCTCTTGACCCATTTTCTGTTAGAGGCATTCATATAGTTGTCCATATTTAACCTCTGATCTTAACATGTCCTAGGCACTAGTATTTTGCAACTCAAGGCTATCTCTAAGAGCTACAACACCTTCTATGAGCCCTTATCTGAGGTCCATATTAACAAAAATATGGGTGTATGTCTTAATCCCCATCTCTAAATATGTAGATTCATGGGCTAGATAAGATCCCAATGAGTTACCTATATCTTTGAAAATTAGGGTGTCTCGATAGTTAGGAGGGAGACTTGGAAGATGAACCTAGATTGGGGCCATATCTAGTCTCTCCTACTTTGCATCGAAGAGGAACATCTAGAAATTGACAAGGATAGGAGATGAATCTATTTTCTAAACCATTTGTTGTACCTCTCGGGTGTCTGCTACATCTTTGAAGCACAAATGAATCCAACCTTGGGCTAATAGCGACACCTCTGGAGGAAATTTTACAATAGGTAAGATTTCCTTGTCTGCCCACACATTTAGGGTTGAAGACCTTCATTTTCAACCCCTTACTTACCCCGCCAAGTATTTTTGGGACATTTCCTCAGTCTTTTGAATGGTGACGTTGACTCCCAAAAATAGAGAACGAAGGAATTTGTTCTTCTTCTTTACACTACAATGGATTTTCCACTTCCTTGCTTTCTTAGATTCATTTTGAATCATAACTCATTCTTATTCACAAGGGTGTTTCTCCCTGAAAACCACAAGCCCATTTATGATGTTAGTTTGACCTTCTTCCGTTGTCGAGGCAAGGCTCTCCTTCACTAGCTCACCGAAGGAGGGCGAGGCTGATGGCACTTGAGATGAAGGATATAAAAGAAAACTATCCAGAGAGGCTTATGAGAGTGAAGAACCCCCACTGTGTTCAAAAAATTCTGAAAACCCTAAGGAAGTAGTAACACATTATATGTCTTCCTCCAATATTTAGGACAATAGGGAAACTAAACTTAGAGCCAAACACCCCAAGAAGAGTTCTCTAGCCCCTAAAAAATGTCCTTAGGCCCTGGGCTAGCTGAAACTAAAGGACCCAAATAGTGCATGGCTGGAGTAGGGGTTAGGGCCTTCGAACCGCTAGACAGTTTCCTATTGAATTCTTAACTTTGCTTTCTAAAGATCTGGTAGGCCCAGAAACTACAGTATGGTGACCTTCTAAGTTGAATTTGAAATGTGAATGGATAAAATCCTTGGAACTAGACCAAATTTTTTGAAAACCCCCCTCCTCTAGTTCATAATCCACCAACTCCTCCTCCTCCTCCATGTCGGTCCAATAGTAAGCAGTCAAAATGTCATCTAAAAAAAATATTTGATGAATAATTGCGTGTCTTCAAAGGGTTTATCATGGCCACCATATTTGTACAAAATATATATCATGTGGATAAAAAACTCATTGTTACCATTTAATCTTATTTTTCATTTTGACAAGGATATAAGAGATCACATTGTCTAGATCCTGTTCACTCTTTGTCAAAACTACGACCCTTTCTCCGCCTGCAATTTTTCCTTGGGCCTCTAGGGTTTCTCCAGTGTTGAATTCTTCTCCCATGGTCAAAACGTTGTAATGTTATCTTTAACAGTTAGAGTTTGTCAAAATAAAATAAAATTAAAAACATAAAATTAATAATTAACCCAATCTAGATATATTTTAACTCTAGATCTACCAAGGCCGAGAGAGAGGAATTAAATCTCTTGAAATGCAAAATTCCTTAGATTTGATTTCTATAGACATTTGATAGATTGGAAGTTAAGATATATCTAGATTAATCATATACCATGAAAAAAATAAAATAACATAAAAAATATAGAGTGATTTGCAAACCCAACATAGCATCCACCTTTGTTTTGAAAAATATTAAAATTATTTACCATATTTGAATAAAGTTTAAGAAATTTAAATATTTATTATATTGGAATAAATTTTTTGTTGTTGTTGGTTTTTTTTAAAGGTTTTACCCTTTCGATTAAAATGCTTTGACTCATCCGAAAATAATTTTCCCACTCCATTTAAATTTCAATAAATTTGAAGAGGGGTTTTCGTGGAGTATTGGCGGGCAAACAAAAGACATAACGTTCTGTTACCAACCAAAACAATAGAGCACAGCTAGATCTGCAGGAGGGGAACCTGAAAACCCTCTCATCGATATTCAATGCATTGAAGAGTTCGACTCGAGCACGATTATTCAGTTTCAAGAAGAAGAAGGCCACCCTCCTCCTCCATCTGTTGAGAGGTCTATGAGAAGGTAAGAGTTTAAACAATTATTGCATGTATAATGTAGCTTCCGTGCCATGAAAATCAGAAATTTTGGTTTTGACAGGGTCAATATTGCATATCTTGAGTTTAGAGAAATGATTGATGTATTGAGTATTGAAATTTGAGATATTCAACCCTGAGCTTTGGAACATTGATGTGCATATCAGACACAATTTTAGATGTGTCTGTGCTAGTGTATATTGATTTACATTTGATATTAGTGCGAGTAATATCATTTGTTGTGGAGTTGACTTTGTTTAGTTTGGAGGCTTTGTAGGTTTTTGTCATTTGGTTTAGAAATGCAAGTGTGCATTTTGATATGCAATTTTGTCTTGCTTTGTATCTTTGTTACTCTTTGATGTTATTTATCTCTGGGAACTTGGAAGCATAGAGAAGGAATGGAGTTAATGCATGCCATTGGGTTCTTAGTCCATTTCTGATTTGTACACTGTCGTGGATGTTCCACCGGATCTTCATAACAAATTTTATAATATTATACAGTCTTTTACTAGCACTATTCTACCCAAGATTGCAGACTTCATATCATTAGATTTAACACAGAAATTACTGAGAATCAGCTAAAAGTGAAATGAAGGAAACAAACAATTACACACCATCCATACATTGAATACAAGATATACCCTAGGAAAACTCAATACAGGATGAACCCAACTAGGAGAGGCCTATGCTTTGCTCTTTTCTTATGTGGATGAAAAGTGAATACAAAGAAATGGGTACTCACACTGGCAAAATGTGGATGCTACATGATTTCCTTCTTCCTCCGTCATGCTTCAATCCCATAACTATGAACATAATATTGAAACATAACTATGAAATAGATATAAATGCAGAGAACATAGAGAAACACTTTACACAACTTGACTCGTTTGTAGAGAGTTGAAGAAGTTACATGGTCACTGGGTGTTGTGGTTTGTCTCATGAGGATCACTTTTTCTTTCTAATATAGATCCACCCAGTTCTGTTGACATGGGTTAGCGGCATTGTGATATACTAATTTGTGAAAGGGAATCATGAACGCAAGGTTGTTAGGACTAAGCTTTTCCTTTTTCGATTCACGAAGATGCTTTAAACCTCAAAAGAGATTTGATGGCACCAAAGTTGAGTGTGTCTCCCCACCACTACCAAGGGGAACTTGCATAGGTTTCTTTTCTTTCGGTTCAGCCATTTTCTTTCTTGGAGCACATATGTTTCCCTGTATTACTTACCATCCTTTGGGATTTTTTCTATGTCCATTGGATGTAGAAGATGTTGGTGAAGAATCAAGATGAATAGGTTTCTTGGAGGTGTACAATTTGTTGGCATGATCTACATCTAAATTTTGTGCTTTCAATGTCTAACATTTCGGTAAAAGTGAGATCAACCCATTATATGAGCAACTAGTTGGGAAAATCACAACTTAGGTTGAGCACTACACAGATATGGGTAAAGATGTTGAGCCCATGACAATATGAGCTCCATTAACTTTAATAAAATGATCCTCGGATTTTTTAATAGTTGCAAGAAAATTAGGATACCATAACTGAAGAGGAGTTTTGGAACTCTTATGTAGACCAGAGTTGCTGTAATAATCATGGTGTTTGGATCAAACTTTCAGAACTAGGGATGAAAGGAGAGGTGCATTTTCCCCTAGAAATAGGGTCCTAGGTTGAATTTCTTTTTCCTATCCACCATGGCCTTCAAAATTACAATGAAGTAACACTTGGAATGGAGGAAGAGCTCATCGTTGGTAATCTAGGTTTGATTTTTCCACCCATGAAGCATTGTTGTAAATGGCCAAAGCCCATTCAAAGGACGAAGAGTTCCATCCCTTCAATACAAAAAGTTGTGGGCATATACATGCAAGTTCCAACACTAGAATGTCCTTTGATTTCTCCACTATAAAGGCAGAATTGAGGGGCGGCTTTTTCTTTGAGGGAATAGAAAGCCTAGGCTTCACCTCATCCTTGAATTGATGGGATTGGGAGGAGGGAATATTTTTGCATAGGGATCCTCCAAGAAGGCTTGAAACTAAAAGCACGATAGCATCCTTTCTTATGCCAAAATCCATTGGAAAGAAACTATCAAGGAGTTGCCTTCTTGCATAGAGTCGTTTCTAATGGCTTGGAGGGAACCCTGTCATTGTTGTATCCATGAATTAAATATAGAGATAGAACCCATGGATTTCATATGAAAATAGAAGGATTCCCCTGAATGGGACCTCATAAAGACTTGAAGATCTGCAGTGACTCTGCCTCATTTTTTAAGATTTGTGTTAGATAGGAGTGCAATGGTGTTAGTTGAATGAAGACCATATTAGAGCTGAAAGTCTTATCTAGTGTTTGTAAGTTGCGACTCTTAAATTGAGATGGTGACACCTTGTTTGGCTTGAAATTCCATGGATATAGCCGGTGACCACATGCTCTCTCTAGTTATAGTTTTAACTACCAATCCTAATGTAGTCCTAGTGCATCCATTGACTCCTTTTATTTTTGTGTTCATTTAATTAGGATTAACTACAACAAGCATGATGACAGAGCACTCATTCAATGTCTTATTTATCCATTGATGAGTTTTTTTAATGTATCAAATGCAGGATCAACTATAATTTGAGCTTTGAGCTCAAGATAGACTTTGTCAAATTTGAATCTAATGTTGACACTGGCATTTGAAGCAATGGATTTACAAGCCCTTGATTTCATGAACTGTCTTGACTCTTAAATATTTGCGTAACTCCCTAGTTTCTTATATTAATCCCAAAAAAGAGACAACATGCAAATCTAAACTAGTTAATTAGTTGGCAAAAATGTTATCATAAACCATGTGCATAACAGTGTTTTATTGCTTGGAGGGATCCCATCCCTTCATTATTTCTATGAATTTAATATATAAACAAAAAATGTGGATAATATGGAGGGGTTCCTCTGAAGGGGACCTCATAAAGACGTGAAGATCTGCTATGGCTCCCCCTTGTTTGAATTTTCATGTTAGATAGTATCGCAATTATAGTAGTTAGACAAAGGCCATACTAGATTGCTTGCCCTAGTGTTTGGCAAGTGAAGAATCTTCAAAAGATATGGTGGAACCTCATTTGGCATGAGATACTAGATATATCCACTAACAATATTCTCTGTGGTTACAATTGTAACTACTAGCCCTAATGTGGCCCTGGCTAGGTCATTGACCCCCTTTGCTGTCATGTTCATTTATCTAGAGTTTGTTATTGTAGGCATGATGACAATAACTTCTTGACCCATTGATGTGACCCCTTTTGCTGTCATGTTCATTTATCTAGGGTTTGTTATTGTAGGCTTGATGACAACGACTTCTTGACCCATTGATGTGTGTCCTTGGTGTAATCAAAAGCAGGATTGGCCAGAATTTGAGCCTTGAGCTCAAGATTGACTTCGTCAAACTTGGATCTCATGTTGATGATGTCATTTGAAGCCTAAAGTGGGAGGCATCGGACTTCTTACTAGAGAAGACTTCTTCGGGAGTCTTGGAGTCTAATGTGGAATGCGGGCATCTATTTTGAACATACACAATGGCACAGGCAACTTCCACAATGGTTCTATTCTTCCTTTCAACAAAACCATTTTGCTCAAGAGTATACATAGTTGGATCAGCCAATCCTCCAAGTGTCACACACACACCCCTCAAAGACAGCTCCAAAAAGGTCAACACTGGTCAACATAAAAAGTCAATGCAGAAATTCAACGCTGCGGTCTAGGGCTGTGGTCAAAGTTCACCCTTCTCCTCGATCTTTTTGCTCTCTAATGCTGCCTCAAGAGATTGGATTTTCTCCACAAGAATGGAGGTCAAACTCCAAGCTTTGACCCACGGTCAATGCGTGTCAACACACCAGCAAAGAGCCCTAAAGACAGTTCGCACTCCTTCCGCTTCAGATCCGCACATGTCAGAGAGAGAGGCCTCCAAAGGCTGAATGAACCAATCAGATCACAAGAGAAAATGCGTGATGAGTTGATGATGAAATGGACATCATCTCTCTCCAATTTATATCCATCAATGAGGGTGTGTGACACATCTATTGGGCTTGCAAGCCTTCATTACAATTCTGGTCGACCTTGACAATTTGCACATGTGTGGAAAATAAAATCAAAATATAAGTTCTTCTCATCAAAACAAGATGATCTTTAGATCAATCTTGCACCTCTCCGAAAGAGGAATCCAACAAAAATATCATCATCATCATATGAGCAATGCAACATGGATTTTGGACCTAGTTTCCCAAAATTAACAAAATGATACCTATAGTCTGATAAAAATTGATACATGCGCCAACTCTTGCCCAGTTGATCATGTAATAGAAGTCTTCATCTAGCACAACATGATGATCTCAAGTAAATAAAAGCATTCCTTCCTATTCTATTGCTCACCACTTAACAATTTCTGGAACATGACATTGAATTTTATTCATTTCTGGTCCATTATAATCTACTCAAGTGGTATATGTTGTCTTGATGTTACTTTCTTGCTGTTGGAGATCCATTTTTGGCAATGGATACTCCACTTCCAATAGACATACCAGTTGTTGCAATACCATAAATCAATTTGCATATTGTTTAACACACTCACTAGGAGTATAAATAAATGATGTAGAAATACTTCAAACATTCTGGCCAATGCACCTGTCAGAGTATTATTTCCCATTTTTCGAAATGGACTCCTGGAGCTTGTCAATTGTAAATGAGTGTTTATTCCCCAATACTCCTCACTTTTAAGAGGGCCTGCCACCTATTTTTTGATCTATTATCAGATTTATATTTGCTATACCTATTTCCTTGAGTAGAAGAAATAGGTATTACAAACACACGCAGTGAGCTATTAGAATGTCATATGTACTTTTTAGACTCATGAAACTTGGTTTGGTTAACAGAGTAAACTAATGAAACTTGGTTGGGTCTTGTATTACAAAAAATGTTGAACCATTGAGATGGCCAAAATTTTGTTGGCACCATATTGGAAATGAGGAATCCTGTCATGTTTGTATCCAATCCTGCTATGCAGTGTAAGTTTCCATAAAATGATGCATTGTAGGGTTGTTAGAGTGAAATTTAAAGTTCCTACTTGGGCACTTGAGGTGCTGTGAAACTCACAAAGGAGAAGTATGTGTAAAATAGGTTCTTTTCGTATTAAATTATTCTGAATTGCTTTTTTCCAGCAACTACAGTAATTGGATATAGGTACTAGAGATTTTCTTTTTGCAGTTATGGCAAGAGGTCATTTTCTGGGCATATGCATGCTAGATAATAAACATAACAGTAACAAATTTACAGGACAACAAAACGAGAGAAAAACAAACAAATAGCATTAACTTCATTTTGAAAAGCACGATATATAGGTTCTTTGTGATCTAGATAACTCTTTAAACTTTCATTTTTACAAAGATTCATCACCAGATTCTCCAAATCCATCTTTGTACACCGATGCAATATTCTCTCCTCAACAATACACTTTATTATCAACTGATATGCAATCACTGGTTTGTCTTGGCCTATACTGTGAGATCATGATTAAGATCATAAAAGAAAAAAATAACTGAAATATAGATCATATATAATAAACTGTATCTGCACTTGGAAAATTGATTCCAACCCCTGCCACCCCACTGCCTCAGTTGAAATAAGAAAAGTAAAAATTTCATTATCTGGGATACTGAAGTTCTTTATTCAATGTTGCTTTTCTAATGTTGAATTTCTCCCATCCATTCGACAATATACAAAATATAAGAAGTTCAAGAAGTCTTCTAGTATATCAAGCATCCCTGTACACCTTGTTTCAATTGTGGAAGAACCTTTCTAATACCTGAAGCTTTCTAAATGCTCCAACTAGCATCTCAAATACCTTTCTTATGAAATCATTCACCTGCTCTTGTCCTGGGAAAAGATATGATGATTTACAATCTCGAAGGAGGAGAATTTCTGGAATTATATTCAAGTATTAGTTATAACAGGATCCAGTAGGACTCATAAATCAGGGTTTGTTGAATAGCCGTCTCTTGAAAATAAATTATGGCACCTTGTGAAACAACTACATGAAGTCTTCCATATAATGCTCAAATAACAGAAGAAAGTGATGATTTCAATTGCCATGAAATTCGTAGAGGAAGAGAATAAATGGAAAGAAAATAATGTTGTAATTTGTGATCGTGTTCCTCCCATGTTCAAGCATATATGAGAGTTTTGCAATAGCTACAATAGATGTGAGGCAGCGTAGAACTACTTTCTAGAGGTGCACGAGGTCTCCATTTTTATTGAAGTATCAATAAAAAGCGTATTTGCACTTCCATAGTCTACTAGACCTTCCCAGCCTCTATTCGAATCCCTATAACATCCATGGAACTCATTGCCTTCTCAGATGAGTCTTGTCATGGCATAGTCCTCAACTGAATAAGAAAGAATCCCACCTAAAAAAATTATAGTTCCTCCCAAAATGTGTTGCAGGACCAAATCACACACTCCTCTAGGTTTCTCTGACCACAAAACCACCTTGAATACAGACAAACAAGCCCACAAAAATATGCAAGTCTGAGGCAACAACTTGTCATGTTCCCTTGCTGGCTGCTCCATCCAATTTTCTTGACAAAGAAATTCCTGTTTTCAAACCAGTGACCCAACTTTTGGCCTCTGATAGGCAGGCCTGTTTCCCTGAAAATGTTTTTTTTTTTTGGCTCCACTGATTTTCTATAACCAAGAACTGTAGAAAAACTTGAGTTAATTTCAAAATGCATCAAAACTCCTCAACGGAGTCCCAAAGTTGGCCCAAGACTTGCCTGATGGATTCGTCTTTTACAACATAAGGCTTCAACCAAGACTTGTCCAATGCTTGGAGCTTGTCATGATTATCTATTTCCAACCACCTTAAGGGTTGTTAAGGAAGTATGCATGGTTGTAACTCCTCCATGTCTCTCCTCTCCATGGTTTTGGAGAGGAAAAATTCAAATGAAGAGGGTGTATTATCATTGAAACTCGAGAACACTGTTGAAGAGTTTCTATGATATATTTCAAAACATCCTAAGTTAGCAGCAGCTGCAATTGTCCATGAAAATGAGATGCTAGTTCCTTTTTTTTCAATTCCCTTATCTAACATTAGCTTTCTCACGTTGACTACATCATCCCATAGAAGTAGCATAGATGTTTGGAAATGTCACATATGCTCCATTAAAGCGTCTCGAGTGGCCAAGGAGTTCAACCATGCATGCATGATGCTCCACTCTAGGCTTCACTTCAAACTTTCTACTAATTCGATTGAAATGATGCTAGCCTTCATCTACTGGTCCTGCATGGCCGCAGGAAGATAAAATAGCAATGAAGGTGATATGGCCTACATTAATGCCTTCTTCTTGTATTTCATAAAAGAGTGTCAGTGCATCTTCCTCATTCCCATGCATTCGATACCCACACTACAGAGCTACTAATCAGCACATGAAGGAAAAATAATTGCTATGGTAATAGAGTTAGGCTTCACCTCTGCAACATGCATTCAACTGCATATTTCCATGGATTCAACACTATGACCAAATTGAGTATACCTCACAACATCTGCACTCCATTTAATTACATATGGGTTCATTCCTGTCATTTTGAAGTTGATAAAAGAGAGCCAACACCTCATCACAATATCCATTCAATGCATAACAAGAAATTACTACATTCCATGAAATCAGATCCCTCTTTGGCATATTGAAAAACACTTCATATGCATCATCCATTTTTTTTGTTGCAGCACTGCTAATTTTGCACAAGAAGCGAGAGCACTAGCAAATAGTGACTGAATTGGATTTCGCTCCAGCCAGCTGCATTTAGAAAAGATCTCACTACACCATTGCTGTGACCATTCAACTCATACTTGGATATCATCACGCTCCAATTTATCACATTGGGTTTTGACCTTCCCAGCTACATTTCGTCAAGTACCTTTCCTTCCTCTTCACAATTTCTAATTTCGAAATACCCTGTAGTCATGGTGTTCCATGTAACTGTGGATTTCCCTGCACTGCTCTAGGGCCACAATCTCAGCGCATGCCTTGAGGACAATTGGAAAGGTGTGTCTCCACTAAGTCCCCCCTGTTGTGTTTGGTAATATAGCTTGAGGGCTTCCTGGCAGTGTCCATCCCTAACACAACCTCTAATAATAACCTTCCATGCGGTAACATTTTTCTTGGGAATTTTGTCAAACACCTGGCTTGTGCCGTTCATACTTCTACAATAAGCATACATGTAAAAAGTGCAGCAGGATCACCCGAAAAGAGGAAAATTAGTGATATGGGAATTTCAATCTGCATGAGCAATTCTGGCCTTGTATCGATCTCAGATTCAATCCAGTACACCTTTATCTACAGCTTAAGCCATTTGGGATTACACAACTCTATCAACATCACATTGGGATTCAAGTACAACATAATGTGCCCAATAAGCAACAACCTTTGGGTGAGACAGACCCAATGAAAAAAAAGCTACCAACACCTACAGAACCTGGCTATCTTTATATCTCTTTTTTGTTTTCAAATCTATTTAAATCCCACCTTATTTAAAAGAGTCTGTTGATGCTGATGATTGTTGGATGACTCTAGTTTGCCCATCTGTTATCAAAGGACCTTCCAAAACTACTGCATGTTTTGATCCTTCTCTTTCTTCTTTACCCTCTGCCTCAAAAGTCTCTGTGCCAGAATTAAAATCTAAGTTTAGCCTGGACCAGATTCTATCATTATTGGGAGTTGGAAATTTTGTCAATCCCATTAAGGATATCGGATATGGGGTGGAAGAATTGCACCAGAGGTCAAAATCTGAGAAGTACTTGGAGTGAAATTGAAGAGTCCGAGAAAGGTGCAAACACAGCAGGAAAATAGGCAGAGCTGCATCCAGAGAGGTGCCCAGTGTATAGAAAACAGAGTGACTGCATTGGATATGAAAATGTTGCAGTTGTAGATGACAACAATCCAGTAGGTGGCCTATATATATCTGCATGGAATGAAGAAATGTCTTGCCCTTGCCCTACACTGAAGAATGTCTGGGGAACAATAAAAAAAATGGATATTTTTGCCTCAAAGGTGCATATGATGGCATTGCAACTACAGGAATTGGTCCTCCAACTTGAGACCAAAGTGTCATATTTCATTTCACCAGCCAGTATACTATTGTGAACATTACCTCAGCTCAAAACCTATTTGGAATAGACTTTTTCTGCAACTTACACCTAGCCATCTTTGTGATAGTAAAGTTTTGCCTCTCAACCAATACATTTTGTTTTGGAGTGTAAGGTGTAGTATATTGTCTTTGGATCCCATGTTTAGCACAAAATTTATTGAAATATTTTAAATAGAATTCCCCACCAGTATCATATCTAAGAGAGGCAATATGACAACCTAACTATTTCTCTATTAATGCTTTGAACTTTTGAAATTCATTAAACACATCATATTTTAATTATAGAAAATATACCCACATTTTTCTACTGAAATAATCAACAAACAGAAGGAAGTACCTAGCACTAGTGGTTGATGTCATGTTCATTGGTCCACATATGTCTGAAAGTACCAACTGAAGGACCCTCTACGCTCTCCAAGCTTGTCCTTCATAAAATGGTATTCAATGTAGCTTCCCTGCCTGACAAGCTCTGCAAACTCTGTGGATCTTCTACAGAATGTTCGGAAGTCCATCTACTAGTTTTTCTCATGGCAACTGAGAGAGATAGGTCAAGTTGAGGTGCCCATACCTATGATGCCATAGGGGTGCTAGATTTTGCAATAAAAATTACCTTTAACTTACAATTTCTAATAAGATCAATATTCAAAAATCTGAAGACAGTGAAAGCTAAGAAATTCATCTAAAATGCATCATTATAATCTTGGACATAGGAAGCACTCATCATTGCATAGTTTCCCAAAAGGTCAACATTTTAAGGGTTTCTTTCCTAATTCAAAATCGCTGAAGATATATAAACTAACTATTTCATTTGTCCTACAATTCCAATAGTGCACATGGCAAGCTTCTCTGCAAATCTCTTTTGTTGCATATGGTAGGCCTCTGAATAGACTAAGCTTGTACTAGCATAATGCAAACATGACCCGCAAGTCACCACTGTGTTTTGGTTTCTGAAGACTGCTGCATTATTGAATGACTAGTGAAGTATCAACCAGTGAACAAGTTTCAAGCTTTGGAGAAGTCACAGTATATTATAATTTTGTCTTGCAGATTGGCCTCTTGACCAATTTTTTCTAGGAATGCCTCTTATAAAAAAATGAGTTCTTTCCTAACAGGTTATGAGCCTCTTGAAAATACCAGGTTCACTAGAACATTGGAAGAAAATATCTAATGCACACATCATGCTACCACTACAAGCCATTGCAGAAAATAGAAACCAAGGTGAAAAAGGATCTACAACTACATTGTAGACGTGTTATAGTGACAAACTTTCTTGAATGTCTATTCTCCAACATCCATAGCATTACCACAAATAATCATAGTTTGTATTTAACTCCAAATAATATACATTCCAATAAGAGGTTGTCAATCATAGTTTTACCTTGTGGCAATGATTTTCCTTATGCCCTCCTCTCATTTTCAGTCAAAAACTAGATTTCCTATATCGATGACGTTCCTACTGTAATATGACCAACTATCGGACAACTATCTCACTGTAATTCTAGATAAAATGAGCAGTGTACCCAAATAATATCTTTGCAAGCATATCATTGTTACTCACAAGCTTGTGCCATGTGGACCACAACCTAGATTTATTGTCATTTTGAGCTTGGTACTCCTACAGTCCCAAGACAATGCTTAGAGATATTGTCAATACATAGAGATCACCATACACGTACTAACCAAAAGGGTCATAATGTGTTCCTCTAAGTCAGGATCATATTTACACTATAGTCATCAGTGTCAAGGAGATAAATTGTCATGATACATAGTGATATTTTCATACTTTGCTGTCAAGGAAATTCTGTCAATGCACATGATATTCAAATTTATTAGCATTGAAGGTACTACTTTATTGGTGAGAGATTACAATGCACTGTAATCAAATTACTTCAACAAAAGAATTTTGTCAGTCCTTGAAACGGTCAGAAATTGGAATGAAGCTTGAATGGTCCACTTCAATGAGACTGTGACAGAGCGTATATATAGAACCTTCCACAAATTTCAAACGACTCTGGAAACTCCAGAAGTGAGCTTTAAGGACTGAGACTTGACAAATACTAGCCTGAGTGATTTATTTGCAAGATTTGTGCCTTTAAAAAGACATGTTATAACCGGCCTTCTTATGAGTTTGATCACATTAGTCACCCAACCATGTCACTGTCACAGGCCAAGATGAGTTTGGATTGTTAAAACTTGTATGATTGCCACTGAATTAATACAGATTAACCTAGGATGTAGATCAAACAACAAAGAGTTGCAGATCCAATTCCATATGGCCACAGATCAGAGCTTCGCAGATCCAAGAATTATCACGAGGTCACCAAAGATACATTGTGTAGAAAATCTTCAAACTGGAGAGTTATAGTTCAACATATGTCCACTTCATTCCAGCGATTGACCAGATTCTCTTGAAACCAAGACTAGAATTTGAAAACTTTCAAACCACCAATCTCTTTTAAGGCAAATGATTTGTGATACAAAGAAATGAAGATGGTCACCAGGAGATATAGTACTTTTCCTTTTATTAGACCAATAGTGAACTTCAGATCATACTTGATCTTTAATGAGCAGCTAGCCAATATCCTTAAATTGTCTTAAAGCCTTTGTATCAAGGCATACATCAACTATCCAATATATATGTATGAGGCTTATCCTTAAATTGTCTTAAAGCCTTTGTATCAAGGCATACATCAGAGTTGACTATGACTAGGTTCAACAGCTACTCTGTTTTGTGCTTAAGGAAAAATCTAAGTCTTCCATTAAATCCCTCTTATTTGGACAAATGTTATCGATAGCTGAGCCCAATCATCATAGATCCCTCTGAAGCCTTGCATTGGTAATCATCATGAGCTACCCATATTAGAGATGAGACTTACATGAGGTGATTGCAACATCAAAATTCTAAGAAGCTTTAGGTCAAAGAAGAGAATGCGGAAGACCTTCTTCAATCAGAGAGAAGAGATATCTACCAATATATCAAATTACTGAATTCATGAAGAGGAGGGGTCATTTTATATTGAGACAATTCATTATAAGATCCTTGCTTAGAGCAACCAAGGATGTCAAGGATCTGTAGTGCACATTTATTGAGGCACCTCTGCTGACAGGGTTAGAACTGTTCCAAAGTGCTATGCACTTTTTCTCCAAGCAGTTCTTCAAGATTGAAAGCTTCAAAGGATCTGTCCATCCAAGATTGCATAGGACTGTAATAATTATTTCTCATTAACTTTGAAAATTATCCTTTGCTACCACTTGGGAGTACATAATGTTGTTATGTTCTGTCCCTCATGAAATATTGTCTCCATGGGATAATATAGCATGTTGTTTTGGTAACTCTGTATCAGGGAACGTGAGTGACAGACACATATCAACCATTGTGGGATTAGATCCTGCTGTCTTGGGCACATAATTTCTTTTGAAAATTTGCATCCACGCCTCTATCAATCCATGCTTTGCCATTATCTATTGCATTAATTATATAACATCCAGTAGAAAATTTCCAACCCAATGGTTGTTGAGACTCTGTATTCACTGTTTTTACAGAGCTGGAAGCGTTTTGAAAGAATTTTTCATGAATAGTAATTTTCCCAGTTAACACCTACACACCAAGACTATTGCTTCTAGTAGATAATTTTGTCCTTGTCTTCAAGAATTTAGAACCAATTTCCTTCACGTTGAAGACATTATCAAATCTAAGTCTATTATAAGCACAGATATTTCACTAGCCAAGATCATGAAAATGGCATCCAATATGTCAATGGTGGATATTCAAAACTTCCAAACCATTGTTTCACTAGGATACTGACATTGTTTTAGATTGTACGAAATTGAAATTCCTTGAATGCAACAGAATTGGTAGCACCTGCCTCTTGCAATCATCAAGACAGAAATTCAAGATGGAATCGAATCTCATGATCTTTTCCATACACAGATTCTTAGGATAAAGGTTGAGAAAAGACTTAATGAGTAGTGAACTTTCAAGAATCAAATGTTGCTCCCTTAGATTCAGAGAAATGCTCAGAAACATATGCTAGTATCACTTGTAGTGGTTTTATATTAAACCCAACCTCTAGGTCTATAATGTCACCATTTTTATCCTTTATAGATGCAAAGACAAACAACCATTCCAATGTTTTCTTCAAAGGATGTCATGCCTTCAAGATATTTTTATTGTCAAATTGGCAAGGTATCCTATGCATATGTGGAAGTCACGGTGCTTGCAAAAGGAGGTGAACTAGAATGCATTAGTTACAAGCTTGGCATGAACCCTATATTGCTTCCTAGAGGCCAAGAGTAATATAGATAGAGTATATATTAAAGGATGTATATAAATCATTCTAAAAATTTTTTATACTAGTCTACCTTGTTCTACTATGTTGAATATTATAAATTTTTCTTTATTTAACTATCGAGGCTAATTATTATTGTTTACATCTGTTTGCCCTTTACCAATTAAATTCTATTGAGAATTTGAACTCCAATTTCTGTGGTTGCATAATCATTGAAAATGGGTACCATAATGCATGCATAATGTAGTATAGGAATGCCATTAATGTGAAATAGCAAAAATAGATCACAAAATAGCAAGAAATGAATGACTTCAATACAATGTGTCCTTTAGTTTGTTGGTAGTGTTAGCTGTACATATTGTTCTTTATTTATAATTGTCGCAAATAGAATCTCTTATTAATATAATGATATGGTTGGTTATTTTCAAAAGACCTCACACTAGTGGGGATTATATTCTTTAGAAACCAGTAAAATTGGTGTCTGAGATGAACTCTTCAGTTGTTAGCATTGTCATAGAAATTCATGCTCGTTGTTTTATACATTCAGCTGCAATGGTGCTTCCAGAGAACAGACATCAGCCTTTTATTTGTGATACAAAGAAATGAATATGGTCACCAGGAGATATAGTACTTTTCCTTTTATTAGACCAATAGTGAACTTCAGAACATACTTGATCTTTAATGAGCAGCTAGCCAATATATATGTATGAGGCTTATCCTTAAATTGTCTTAAAGCCTTTGTAACAAGGCATACATCAGCTATCCAATATATATGTATGAGGCTTATCCTTAAATTGTCTTAAAGCCTTTGTATCAAGGCATACATCAGAGTTGACTATGACTAGGTTCAACAGCTACTCTATTTTGTGCTTAAGGACAAATCTAAGTCTTCCTTAAATCCTTATTATTTGGATTATGTTATCGTCATTTAATAATATATAATCATAGATCTCAGCCTTGCATTAGTATCTATCACAGAGCTACAGATTAGAATGAGACTTACAAATGGTGCAGCATCAAACTTCTTAAGAGCTTTAGGTCAAAGAGAATCTGAAATTTCTTCAATGGAGAAAGGCCTCTAGGTATATATCAAATTACGATTACCATTAAGTCGTATATTGAGTACCATTTCTTATAAGTCTACTCAGGCAATATAGTGATCTGTAGTGCAGCTAATGCTCACCTCTTGGCGAGGTTAAACATTCCCAAGTGCATACTGCTTTTTTCTCCAACGTTCTTCAGTGCGAAGCTTCAAGGATCTGTCCATCCAAGTTTTCATAGGAGCTGTAATGGTAATACCATTAACTGAAAATTATCATTAACATGCTTGGGGTACATAATATTTGTATATTCATTCCTACTTGAAATATTATCTCCATGGGATAATATAGCATGTTGTTTTGGTAACTCTGTATCAGGGAACGTGAGTGATAGACACATATCAACCATTGTGGGATTAGATCCTGTTGTCTTGGGCACATAATTTCTTTTGAAAATTTGCATCCACGCCTCTATCTGCCAATTTTTTTGTTCTGTATGGGCTCATTTTGTACCATGCTTATCATTTTAATTATTTAAAGTTGATGTCCAACGTTGGCAACCTGCCTAATGAATCGAAATTTGAAAATATAGTTTACAGTCTATTATCTCTTCATCGATCTCCCAATTCAAGAAAGTTACAGGACTGTAGGAGAGATGGGATAGAACTAGATGAACTGGTTTAATTATAGAGACTGCATTTTTTCAAAGGATCTTGGCATTAAAACAACACTTCAAATCCCTTTTATGTGGAATGGTGCCTATATAGTATATATACTTGGTCTCTATTTTATTAATGTATGAATAGATAGAAGAATGGAAACAAAATGTAACATCTTCCTTTGCCAAATTAGCTCTATGAAAAAGAAAATTAAATCGGGAACATCAAGATTGTTAAATGTTTTAGTTATCAGAACACTAAAATATTCAATGAGCAATCTAGGAGATTGCCTTGATTGTTGCAGGTTCTTTAGGCAATACTTCCTCCTCTTTGTGATACATCAGATGTCGTTGGCACTTTTTAAATTCATAGCCTCATTGGGTCGAAACATGATTGCCTCACAAACATTTGGATCATTCACTTTTCTCATTATGTTTTTTCTTGGAGGGTTTGTGGTATCAAGAGGTATTTGACATTATAGTATATGCAAAGATAGTTATTTACTCCAAAGAAATATACTTTATACTAATATTGAGCTTTTCAACTAGAACTCGGGTTACAAAATTGAAAAAATGGTTCCTTTTATTCATATTTCTAGAACAGAGAACATACCTAGCTGGTGGATTTGGGCATATTGGTGCTCACTGGTGTCCTATGGCCAAAACACCAGAGTGGTGAATGGATTTCTAGCTCCTAGATGGGAGAAAGTATGTGTTATCATGTACTGATAGAGTGTCCTATAATCATAATCCCAGGAAAGAAATATTGAATATTTCCTTTCTTCTAAATATTTCATCTTTGTGCATCCTGTCAGTAACAGCTCCATTGAAACACTTGGACGTGCTATCCTAGAATCTCATGGATTATTTGCTGAAGTTAAATTTTATTGGACTGGAATTGGAGCATTGATTGGGTTTTGTGCACTTTTCAACATTCTGTACACTGTTGCTTTAGCATACCTCAACCATAAGTATGACATTCCACTATAAGGTTTGGTTTCCGCTACTATTTCTCTCACCTAAAATTATCTTAAGAGTGAGATATAATAAATTCTCCTCCAATTATAGCTTTAGTGAAATCACAGGCTGTTATATCTGAAGAGGTTATTGGAGAGAAGCAAGCAAAAGGAGCTGGAGAAAGAAACCAATAAAAAAAACATCGTTCTGTTGAACTGACATCACAATGAAGGTCTAGTGGTAAATCGAGCTCTCCAGAAATACTTTAGTAGTTCCCAATATTCAATCTACTACTCACAGATTAAAGTACAATGTAAATGGATATGGTGCTAATTGTAACTGATTAAAATATTTGATAGAGAATTAAATGAGAATATCTATTGCCCCAGCCGTCCCCTCACGCCCCCTCCCGTCCCCTCACGCCCCCTTCACGTCCCCTCCCGTCCCCTCACGCCCCCTTGACCCCTCCAGATGGGGAAACGTCCCCCTTGACGTCCCCTCCAAATTTTCGAAAATTGGGAGCGTTAGGAAACGTCCCCTAGAAGTCCCCAAGACCCCGAATCGCGGGGGGGCGAGGATTATAGACCCCTAGGGGGGGGGGACGAGTCCCCGTGTAACACTGATTTTTAGTCTCTGAGTTTTTCACTGCATCACATTCACTCAAATTAGCAATGACAGATTACGAAACTAAAGACATTGTAGAGCTAAAATTCATGTTCCAACAAAGTTCTACTATGCTCGGGTGTTAGATATTTAGATCAAATAATTAAGACTTGTAATAGCTCACCTTGTGGAAAGGTAAAGGTTCTATTGAAGTAGAAACTTTTTTAGTGTGATTTTTTCAGTGCATCACTTTCACTCAAATTAGCAATGACAGATTTGTCAAACTTCTTAGAATCTGTCAATAATGAAACATTCAGATCCTGGACATTTTCAAGAGTAAAAATATTAGTGCCAAGTGATTTCCTAATTTGTGATCCACTATTATGATAGTAAGTGGCTTGTTCACATGCCTTTTCAACTTGTAAGTTGGCAAGAAGAAAAACATGCAGTGTCTGTGTTGCCACTTCCTCATAACCTGGGTAATTAGAAGTACATGTTATTACACAGAATGCACTTCCAACAGACAAATGTTTTCCAAGTGATGTTTTTCATTTTTGTGGAGAAGAATGGCCACCTTTTAATTCACGTGCTTGTATTGCAGATAATGCTTTTTTTGGTGCACAATTAGCTTTACTTGGCTCAGTAATGTCTTTATTGTATAATATAGTACTCACTGAAGTTGTCTTGAGGGAAACAATGTAGCCTTGAAATATCCTTTGGTTCTTGAACTTCAGAGGCCATAAATCGAGTTGTTACACTGCCCATGTAAATTATCTCAGCTTTCTCCATATAAGAAGCTAGTTTATGGTCACATGTATGTGCCATATTTTCACTAGTCCATGGTAACATAGAAGACTCCTCTTCTCTCTGACTCAAGGTTGTTGATGACAACTTTGCAACACTTACCTGGGCATACTTAGGAGTTTTTTTTTTTTCCAAACACACTCATTATCGTTCACCATTTCCACATCTCTGACTGCAAACTCCTCTTCCATGACATTTTTATAAAAATATCCTGAATCTTTCAACAACTAATTATTTTCATTGTGCCTGTTAACTAGAATTTTGGTCAGAGATTTTCATTTGGTAAGCACATGAGCAGTCTAAATTGAGAGTTTAGAAGCATTTGCACAGATTCTGGAGTTGTTGCTTCTAACCATACAATTAAAGGTCTCAAATTGCTTGATTTATATGTATTTGCACCCATTTAAAGGTCTCAAATTGCTTGATTTAAAGGTCTCCTCCTCATATGATGTGTACTATTTTGAATAT